>JARFYF010000119.1:33187798-33199046 GCA_030265395.1 Rhina ancylostomus | reverse complement strand
CTAGTATTTGTGCTCCACACACATTTTGTCTACCAATCTTCACATTACCTTCTGTTTATTTTTTCGTTGATCCCCTTATATACAGCGGTGCAATCCAGCTCCACTACACCTTGAGGTAATGCTTTCCATGTCCTCACTTACCAATTCTCATGACTTCATTATTACATGCATTAATGACGATCATTACCCAATTCCTTCTTTAAACAGTCGAGCCATTTTTGCACGTGGCGCTGTTTCACATCTCCCCATCCACCATCAACCCCCACCCCATCCCATGTCCCCACAATCCTCCAATCCATGAAATCTTCCTGATTTTTTTGAAGACCTAAATTTGTAGACCTCTCTGCCATTCCACTGTCTGACAAGCCAGAAGACATACGATGATATGGACGCATCAACTTTGACTGTGATGGAAATACAATTCAGGGTTATTATTCATGCCTAATTATGAGGTATAGGTTCCTGCACTTTATCTGTCATTTGTTTGTCTTATATATGCTACATTAGGTATTCTTTGTGCAAGGATTTTTGAGAAGCTAATTTCAGTGTCAGAGCATGGGGTGATTTCTGAATAAACAAACAATTTGAGAAAGGTTGCTCCTCTTGTCTTATCAGAATCCCCAATCACCTTTAACTAATTTCAAATGTGTTCTGGCAGTTTGCAGCTAAAAGCAGAAGCAATGAAGCGCAGCCCAGTATCATTCCAAAGATACTTTTTTTGCGGCATCGAAGTTCCCAAATATTCCTCCTTCATCCTTCGCTGGACAGCTGGTGGTGATGGAATGATTATTAATTCTGCAAGAAGCATTCATCACTTGCAACAATGATTGTGCGTGTATGCTGGGGGATGGGATAGGTTCATAATAACTCTTTGAAGTGGCTTTTTACTAAACTTTCCAATGACTAACTTTGCCAGGAAGAAGAAGGGGAGGGGGAGGGTAGTATCACATGAAAAGGAAATGCAATAAAAGCTTCCTTATGACACCAATTTGCACATTTGTTGTGCTTTGATATGCTAAACAGGGTTCGTGGAATATAAAGCTGGATTGCCATGAGCTCCATGGTTAGTGACAGTATATTCTGAGGGGGGTGATCTGTCTCAAAGGACTACAAGGGCTTTGTAACCAGTAAAGAGTTTATCTTGTCCATTGAGGCAAGTGCGAAATTAGCACAATTTGAAAAGTGGGTTCTCTCCAGAGTCCAGGCTATTATTAAACCCTCAAGCAACACCTCTAAAAGCCGTCGACTAACTTGACATTACTTTCTGCTGGGGCCTGCTGAGTGCAAATTAGTTGGGCACATCCCTCCCCACCATTGGTAGTATCTACATGAGGCATTGCCTCAAAAAGGCAACATCTATCATCAAAGATCCCCACCAACCGGGCCATGGCACCTTCTTGTAGCTGCCATCGGGCAGGAGGTACAGAATATTGGTAAATTGGTTTATTATTGTCACGTACCAAGATACAGTGAAAAGCTTGTCTTGTATACTGTCCACACAGATCAATTCATTAGAACAGTGCATTAGGTAGGACAAAGTAAAAGCAATAACAGAATGCAAAATAAAGTGTTACAGTTACAGAAAAAGTGCAGTGCAGGCAGACCAGAAGGTGCAAGGCCTTGACAAGGTAGATTGTGAGGTCGAGAGTCCATCTTACTGTACTAGGGAACCATTCAAGTCTTATAACAGTGGTATAGAAGCTACCCTTGAACGTGATAGTACATGCTTTCAGGCTTTTATATGCGCTGCCTGATGGGAGGGGAGGTAAAGAGAAAACGTCTGGGGTGGATGGGGTCTTTGATTATGTTGGCTGCTTTACTGAGGCAGGAAGAAGAGTTACACAGGATAGAAATAGACAATCCCCTCTCATTTATGCCAACCAAGGTGCTTACCTGAGTGATTCCTATTTGCCTACTTTTAGCCCATATCCCTCTAAACTTTTTCTATCCATGTACCTGTCTAAATGGCTTATAAATGTTGCAATTGTACTTGCCTCTGCCACCTCCATGAGCAGCTTCTTCCATATACCCACCATCTTCTGTGTGAAAACCTTGACCCTCAGATCCCCTTTAAATCTTTGCCTTCTCACTTTAAATCTATGCCCTCTAGTTTTAGATCCCTCTACCCTGGGAAAAAGACTGTGACCACCCACCGTATCTATGCACCTCATGATTTTATAAACGTTTATGAGGTCAACTCTCAGTCTCCTACATTCCAAGGAAAGCAGTCCCAGCCTATCCAGTCTCCCCTTAAAACTCAAGCTGCCCAGTCTTGGTAACATCATTGTGAACCTTTGCTGCACCCTTTCCAGCTTAATGACATCCTTCCTATACCCAGACGACCAGAAATGCACACAATACTCCAAGTGTGGTCTCTCCAATTACTCGTACATGATGTCCCAACTCTTGTACTCAATGCCCTGATAGACGAAGGCAAGTGTGGATCCAGAATGAGTGTGACATTCTACAATCAGTAGAGCACTGCACAACCACGAGGTTGGAGCCGCAAGAGCACAGATTGTCTACCGACAAGTTGGGAAATGAGGACATAAAAGACAAGGAGACAACCTCCATGTTAAATAAAATAGAATAGCTACTCAGATCTGAGGATCCAGGTGCTGTGGACCATTGACAATGGCATAAATGTGCATCAGCAGAATTTGTAATCTCATGGCCCACATAATCCCTCACACAAGCATTACCATCTAGCTGAGAAATCATGTTCGTTCAATGATGAGTGCAGAAGGGCATGCCAGGTGCCAAACTGGTAAAGCTGCATCTTGGATCTGCATGCATGTAAATCAGCAGACATAGCATCCCATAGACAGAGCTAATCAATGGATCAGGTTGAAGCTCTGCAGTCCTCCCACATCCAGTAATGAATGGCAGTGGAAAATAAACAGTAAGAGGAGGCTCCAAGAACATCTCCGTGCTCAACTGTGGGAGTGTTCAACATGAGGTTACTAATGAAAATGCTGCAGCATTTATAACCATGTTCAGCCAGCAGTGCCAAGTGTGATTCAACTCGGTTTCCCACTGAGATCCTCCTCTTAAGAAAAATCAGAATCAGTTGGGAACATGGGTTCAGCAAAGGTTATGAAACCAGACAACATCCCAGATCTGTACTGAAGACTCGTGTTCTAAAACTACCTGCACTTTTAGTCAAGCTGATGCAATATGGTTACAACACTGGCATCTTCTTGAGAATATGGAAAACTGCAGAGGTATGTCCTGTTCACAAGTTGTAGGGCAAATCTAATCCAGGTAAATACTGCACAGTCAGACAACTCTCAATCATCAGTAAAATGATAGAAAATGTTGCCAATAGTGCTATCAAGTAGCACTTACCAATAACCTGCTCATCAATGGCCATTTGTGGTTTGCTGGGGCCATTTGGTTCCAGTCCTCATCATGGCCTTCATCCAAATATGTAACAAAAAGCTGAATTTCAGAGGTGAGGTGAGAGACACTGTCCTTGGCATAAAGGCCATGCTCGACTAAGTGCGACATAAAGAAGTCCTGGCCAAACTAAAGTCAATATCATCAAGGGGAAACATTCCAGTGGTTGGAGTCATTTCTTGCACAAAAGAATATAGTTGTGGTTGTTAGAGGTCATTTATCCTGGCCCCAGGACAACATTGTAAGAGCTCTTCAGAGCAGGGTCCATGGCCAACCACTTCTAGCTGCTTCATCAATGAGCTTCTCTCCATCATGGGACAGCACAATGGTGCAGTGCCACAGCAATTGGCAATACTGCCTCAGGGACACCTGGGTTCAAATCTGGCCTTGAATGCCATCTGTCTGGACTTTCTCTGTTCTCTTCATGACCACATAGGTTGTTGCTGGTTGTCCCCTACTTTCCAAAGACATGCTGGTAGGTGCAAAAATGACCCCAGAGAACAAGTAAGTGGACAAAAAAAAAATCAGAGGGAGTTAATGGGCATGTAAGAGGGAATAAGCTGCAGGGGAAACAAATAGAGGCAGAATGGGACTGATGGGATTGCTGCACCAGGTGCTAGCATGGGCCCACTGGGCTGATTGGTCTCCTTGTCTGCTGTGACAAGTAAGTCAATTCCGAAGTAAGGATGCTCACCCATAATTACACAATGTTCAATTGCATTTTCAACTGCTCAAAAAATGCAGCAGTTCATGCTGCAGGCAGCAAAAACCAGACAACATTCATGCACGTGCTGATAAGTGGCAGGTAACATTTGCACTACAAAAGTTCCAGGCAAAAATCAACTCCAACAAGGGAGAGTCTAACCATCTCTCCTTGACAAAACCATTGCTGAGTCCCCTATTATCAACATCCTGAAAGTCCCCATTGACCAGAAACTCAGCTGGACATAGACACTGTGGCCAAAAGAGCAGGTCAGAGGTTGAGTATCCTGCTGTGAATGACTCATCATCT
This sequence comes from Rhina ancylostomus, assembly GCA_030265395.1. Taxonomy (NCBI): domain Eukaryota; kingdom Metazoa; phylum Chordata; class Chondrichthyes; order Rhinopristiformes; family Rhinidae; genus Rhina; species Rhina ancylostomus. The sequence goes on along the minus strand of JARFYF010000119.1, from coordinate 33,194,635 downwards.
ACAAGACATAAGTCAGGAGCACGCTTGCCTGGATGAGAGCTCTAACAGCTTTCAAGGTGCTCAACACAGAACAAAACAGTCAACTTGATTGGCACATCATCCATCACTCTAAACATACATCTCTTCCATCAACAATGTGCCTGTATTCCACAGAAACCATCAAATCGGTGCAACCAGATTGCCCAGCTCCAGCAAGATTAATTCCTGAATGGCTATTCCTTGGAGTTTACTGACCACAAACTTTCAACTTGTAGCAACAGAATACAGCACCCAATCTGAAGAAGACACATCGGCAGCATAATGAAAGTACTACATTAAGCAAAGGACATTTAAAAACAGTGCTATGAGCATCTTCCAGGTAAATTGCAATGTGTTCAAAAAATACTTCAAAGCAGCAAAGCATTGAGGGCTGGGGTGGGGATTGAAGTTGAAATGACACCAGATAGTGATATTCTATCACTCATAAGGTCTGAATAGAAATCTAATGGAGAATAGGTCTTGCACAAAGAAACAAGGGTGAGTCTCCCAGCATTGTGCACATGGAAGATCAAAAAGGAAGTAAATTGGTCAATGATTAGGGAAGGAGAACAGATTAGAATGGAAGATTGGTGGGACGGAAGATTGCAAGGGTAGGTAGACTTGATAGAGGTAAGAGGATCAACAGAAGGCACTCAGGGGCCAGAGTAACACAGGCACTGAGGATAGAACCCCACTGTGGAAATGATCAAGAGCAACACAGAGTTACCTGAAGGAACAAATGGGTAGTGGTCAGTACAGAAGACCATTGGGTGGGCTAATGGTGATGATGGAAGGTTGATTGGGGAAATAAAGTGTCAGTTGGAGAGACTTTTGGTAGAGGAATCAGGATTAGCAGGAAAACATTAGAGGCAAGGGAAGGGAAAGCAACTGCGAAGAAAGAAAACTTAAAAAAGGCACTCAGCAGGGCAACAATATTGCTGTCAGATACACATTGCCAAAGTCAGATACATGCTACCAACTGTTAAAGTAAGTAATCCTGAAGCAGGCTTCAATCCTCTGGTTAAGAGTTGTTTTATTGTGTTAAGTCCATGCTGTTCACTGGCTTCATCTGTACAGCACAATTATGTGCTGTGATGTCTATGCAACTGCTGCATGGTGACACTCTACACGGTGTCATTCTTCATGGGGCATTCTGCATGTCCAATAGCCTCCAAGCAGCATGTATATAAAGCATCTGTGTCCAGCCTCAGGAATTGCACTAACAATGCAAACAACTAAGTTTGTAAAATAATTCCTTTCTGCAGGAAGCACATGCTTCATAAGAGGATAAGAAAATAGGAGCAGGACTATGTTACTTAGACTCTCAAGCATACCGCATCATGGCTGATCTGCTCCAGGCCTCATTTCCTCTTCTGTGCCAGTTTCATAATCCTCAATTCCTCAACTATTGAAAAATATATTAAGCTCCTTTTGAAATACCACTAATGGTGTGGCATCCACAACACTCTGGAGTAGAGAATTCTAGACATTCACTACCCTCTGCGAGAAGTTCCTTCACAACTCAGTTTTAAATGACGGCCCCCTAATCTTGTAACTATGTCCCCTTGTTCATGTTTCATCCACTGGTGGAAACATTTCAATATCTACCCTATCACGCCCCCTCAGATTCTTGTACGTTTTAATAAAGTCACCTCTCATTCGTCTAAACTCCAAAGAATTTAAATCTAATGTCTTTAGCCACTCAAGATAGGACAACCCTTTCATCCCAGGAATTAGCCTGGTGAATCTCTTTTAGACTGCCTCCAATGCCAACGTCTCCTTTCTTAAATAAGGGGACCTAAACTGGGTGTAGTTCTCCAGGTGTGGCCTCACCAATACCCTGTACAATTGTAACAATACCTGAAAATCAGAAAAGCTGCAGATGCTGGACATCTGAAACAAAAACAGTAAATGCCAGAATAACTGGCAAAGGGCTGCAGACGTGAAAAGTTTACTTCTTTTCTTCCCACAAATGTTGTTTGATCTGTTGATTTTTTTCCAGCATTTTCTGTAACTATATTTTCCTATTTCTAAATTCTAACCCTCATGCAATAAAGGCTAGTATGCTATTTGCCTTCCTAACCACTTGCTGGAAATATCTGCTAACTCCTTGTGTTTCATGCACAAGAACAACTTCTGTTCTTTGATCATCTGCATTCTTTCTCCATTTAGATAACGGTTTGCATTCAGATTCCTCTTACCAAAGTGCAAGTTTTTCATAGTTTTTTGGTATTTGCTGAATTTATCAAACAAAGGTATGTTTATGCTATTTATTTCAACAGTTACAGATGTTGCATTGCAAGGTGGTAATTTGATGACTGATTATCAGTAATTTTCTTTTTTTTTGTTTAGTTGGAAGGGCTGGGCTAGATGCTTGAAAGAAGGAGACCTAGTGGCAAGAACTCATGTGAATAATTGGTTTAATGGTTAGTCTCTAACAACTTGAACTGCGAGATGCAGTGGTCTTCAATTTATCTTCTCCCAACTCTTGTTTCAGAGTCCTCCTAGGAACCTCACTGTGCCACTGCCAAGATACACCCCCATGGAGAATGCGCTCTGACATCACCATGTTTGACAGTGAATACAGAGCATATTGATTCCCTCTGAATGCCCAAAGCACCTGATGTGCTATTTACTCAGTACAAGCATATTCAGCAGGAGATTAAGGATAATGCAGTGAAGTTATCAGCAAGGTTGTAAATGGTCTTAAAGCATTTATCCACATACTGGGTAATCCTGTTGGAAAAGCCGAGAAATGCCTCCCCTGACATGCACCCACTCCTCACTCCACCCCCTCCCTCTCAGATATTTTATTCAGTCTCATTCCATGGTAACTCCTTCCAATGGCAGAAAATTGCTTACAGCTGACTGGTAGCTAATGAGGTAGCAAACCAATTTCCTTATGTCTTGTTTTCAGCAGGCTCAGTCTGCACAGCACTGTAAATGTGCACCAGATCAAGTTGTGGCTCAGCCTCTAATTCTTTATGTCCTCCTACACTCAGAAGGTATCGAAGGACCTGCCGTTTAACATCTCATCCAAAAAGTGGCACTTCCATCAGTGGAAGTGTGAGCCTAATTACATGCTGAAGCACCTTGAGAAGATCTGGAATTAACAAACTGCTGACTTGAAGGTGAGAGTGCTAGACTGAGACACTTTATGGCTCATGATGCTGAGAGGGAGATTTTATTTGCAGAGAACAAAATTGAATATTACAAATGAGGACCAGACAGAACTTTATTTTGGCATCAGGGAACATGCATGCAGAACCTTGTTCAGGAAATTAATCAGAGGATAGAATCCACAACTGTAAATGGACAATAGAAGAAGCAAATTTATTAGACTGAATGGCTATATTTCAATCTGTTCTTAACAACAATTTGTAATTACAATGAGGAATTCAACATGAGCTGGTTGGTGAAAAGCATAAACCAACTCAGCTATTTAATATACTATTCCCACTGGTAATAATATTTTGCTTCAAATTCACTAAGGAGAACAAGATGATAATTTTACCAGCATCTGTTCATATAGTATACTGAAATATTTTTAACATATTTTGAATGGGCAGACATTAGCCATTCAGAACATAAATATTTTCATAAAATTATCAAGTAACTGTTACTGCCTGACTGAAATAATCAGAATTTACATCAAAGAAAATTGAAACCTTTTATGTCTAAAGGTAAACTGGATGGAGCCATGAAGTGGCTTGACATAGATCCCTATCTGAGAGATATGAGTATCCCTATGGCTTTATTCCAAAAATAGCAGGTAGCATTACTTAAAACAAATGAAGAGCTGAGAGTTTTCCAGATGTGTTGGCTAATCTTCCTACCCAACTAATATCACAAAAACAGGTTATCTATTTATCTCCTTACTGTGTGTGGGATATTTTAGTGACCAAACAGTTCCCATGTTTTTCAAAACAACAACAGTGTACTCAAAGGTCAAAGTTTTTTGGACGTTTCTGAGAAACAAGGAAGTGAGAAAAGACACTTCTTAAAACCCACTTCTGTGGCCAAGTTTTTAGTCAACAGTCCTAATTTATTTTTTATGAATCAGTGTCAAACTTTATTTCATGAATGTTCTGTGGACCTTGGGACATTTTACTGTTAAAGGCCCTATTTTGTTATATAAATGCAAAAATTGTTCTGAAATGCACCTTTTCTTATAGCCTTTGATAAATCAAAAAAAAGCACAGCAGAGCAGATCAATGCTCAGTCACCTAAGTCAAAGCATCAGTGTGAGCTCCAAAATGGTCATTAGTGCCCTCTAGCTAGAGAGGAATAAATTAGCCAGGGTTCCAGACCCTAATTACCATCCGACTGAGAACAGATTAACATTGTCTGCACTGTTTCCCACATTCAAATAGCCAATTGGCATTCATTTCTAAGGCACAGCAACAAAGAATGACCACACAGAGAAGGCATCAGCATCATAAGATCCATTTCACTTACAGACCGTACTCTGCCCTATCATTCAATAGAGCCTATTTATTTAATTGAGTGGAGGGGTAAATAGTTTCTAACACTGAAAAGGCAATTAAATAACATTGCAGGACATTAATAGAATCAAGCCACTGCATAATTCTGAGCTCTTAAGCAAGAGAGGAAAATAGAAGGGAAAAGCAGAAAACATGGCAAAGACATTGTTCAACATACTGGCAACATTCTCATAATATAACATGGCAAAGTAACTCATAAACCTGGAGGTTATATCGGATTCAAAATTTCAGAAAATGACCTGGATGCCATTTGTGGGTAGTTGAATTAAGTTTTCTATGAAATTCACATATAAACAAGTCAACAGATCACAAAATCATTACCAGTTTGTGAAACATATGATATACTTCCATCTGTAGAGTTTTTTACATTGTCAGTGGTGGCTATCCACAAATTGTATAATGTGAAGAGGTTTTTATAGGTGTTTTATATCTAAGCAAATGATTGGTTGACAGATTATCTTGTTACATTGTGCAATGCAGCACGTTACATCCATTGTAAAGCATAGAAGTTAAAATAAATGATAGGCGGGAAAAGAGCAAGTGTTTGCTTTGTTTCTATGGATGTTATCTCATCTTTGATTAATGGGACTTTAAAAAAATTGTGGCAATTGCTTTAGAGATAAGACAGAGCTAAAGAAACTATGAAGCATCTCCGACTGGTGAGGATCTCTTACTACTTGCTGATAACCTACATAAAACTCTCTTGTCAAGTAGATATTGATATGGTTTTTCTTCTCTTCGTTGGCAATCCCTCAGAAATGAGACTGATTTACTTCCACGCCAGTGGTTGATGAGACCAATGTGGGACCTGCATACTCTTCCACAGATGAAGCAAATGGCGTCTGATCAGGTGAGAGGGTGGCTAGTTTTTGAGGTGGTCTCTCCCCTCTAAGATATGCCTTAGTGAGTTCCAAATGCATGGACTTTGGCTTCACAGTACTACATCAAACTCTCCTCCACATCGAAGATCATGGGCCAGAGATTCCCAGTGGTCTGTAGAAATGTTGCATTTCATCAGGAAAGTTCTGAGCTCATCCAAGAATCTCCTGCTCAGTCCACATAATAACATAACAGAGCTTAGAATAGAGTGTTTCTGAGAGCTGGGCGACTGACATGTTTATAGTTGAATGGAAACAGCTTGGTTTCACTCTGAAAAATGTCTTTGTGAATAAAAAGGTGGCTATCATATGTTTCTACATAATAGGAACAAAAATGAACAAGAATTCAGTTATTGCTGAGCAAAATTCTGTGGAAAACATACAGGCTACACAAAATTCATTAAAAAGGACGAAAGTTTGCAAGAGGTAGAGATTTGCATACAGACAATGCCACGGTATCTGATCCACTGTCTTCCAGCACATTATCAAATGGAGCCTATCCAATCTGTCAACAAATAGATCTTCAAAGCAGGTCACCTAAGCTAGTTCCCAGAGTGAACTTAGTAATGGTCCCTCAGGAAACTGCATAAGTATTTAATAAATAATTACTGGAGCTGTTTGGGCACTTTAGAATTCAAACACAGTGGAAAAGCTGTCAATAGTGACATGAGTAGTTATGCACTGGCTTGACACCATCAGGATGATGTCATACATAGGAATGTGACTGCTTGCACCTGTGTTTGCAGTGAATAGCAAAGCATATAAACATTCCTCAAGAAGACACAGAGGCACTGACATCAAGGTGCCTTTGTGGGAAAGAATCCTGTGTTATTGGTAGTATGCAGTTAATTTCTTCGTGCTGTTCTCAGGAGCTAGCTTTAGGCTGAATACCTCAGGCAGACACCCTGTTACAGGAGTTAAACTGGGCATGAATATATACAGCATATTTTCCCCACATGACTTCTTTTAAGGTGGGGTAGCTTTTATGGACAAGCCGCCATGGGCTTGACAGAGCAACTACAAGAAGATAACTGGAGGCAAGGCTCTACCATATAACATTAGCTCACACACCTGGATCTCCGGCACATTGCACTCACATACAGGTAGTCTCAGCCACAGACACCTTTGCCTATTGCCAGTCAGGGCAGAGGCCTAAGTCATTCCATTGGCATCAGGATGAGTGCATCCCCATCAACTTGCTCACCTCCAAGCAAGTGTGAAGTGTTGCACTTTGGAAGGTTAAAGGTATACAGTTAATGACAGGACACTTATGAGCATTGATATACAGAGAGATCTTGGGGTCCTGGTCCATAGCTCACTGAAAGTGGCCACACAAGTAAATAGGATAGTAAAGAAGGCATATGGCAGGCTTGCCTTCATTGGTTGGGACATTGAATATTAAAGTAAGGCAGTCATTTTGCAGCTATATAAAACTT
>JARFYF010000119.1:33137452-33148059 GCA_030265395.1 Rhina ancylostomus | reverse complement strand
TGAGGATGACATACGCGTATGTTTGTCACACATATCACCACGTTTGGACAAACTCTGCAATCCAAATCAGGCACAACCTACATATTGAATTGAACACAGAAAGATACCTCTGGTAATTATCGGTGATTGAAATAATCACTATTTCAATAGGACCGATGTGCCGTAATTTGAGTGTTGTATACATGAATTATCGATTGTTTGACTTTGTGGGTTTAGGGGGTCTGTCATCTAACAAGGACATGTTCTGGGGGTCCGCAGCATGAAAAAGGTTGAAAACCACTGCTGTATATGGTACAAACTGCTGCTTCTGTGTGTCGGTATGGTTGTGGATGAGGTGTCTATCAAACAGGCTGCTATGTCTTATATGGTGTTGAAGCTGCACTCATATAGACAAGTGGAGAATATTCCATCACACTCCTGACCTAAGCCTTGTAGACGGTGGATAATCTTTGGGTAGTTAGAATGTGAGTTACTCATTGCAGGATACCTAGCCTCTGACCTGTTCTTGTAGACACATTGTATATAAGGTACCTCCAGTTCAGTTTCGAGACAATGGAACCATCAAGATATTGACAGTACGGGATTCAGCGATGGTAATGCCATTGAATGTCAGAGGGTGATAGCTGGATTTTCTCTTGTTGGATATCATCATTGCCTGGCACCTGCATTGGCACGACTGTTACTTTCCACCTCCCAGCATAGGCCCACATTTGGTTGTGGACTGCCTCATTTTCTGAGGAGTTGTAAATGGTGCTGAGCAGCGTGTAATCATCAGTGAACATTACGAATGAAGGAAGATCATTGATGAAGCAACTGAAAATGGTTGGGCCAAGAACACTACTACCCTAAGGATCTCCTGCAGAGATGTTCTGTGGCTGAGATGATTGACCTGCAACCATCACAACCATCTTCATTTGTGCCAGGTATGATTCCAACAGCAGAGGGTTTTTCCCCGATTACCATTGACTCCAGTTTAGCCAGGACTCCTTGGTGCCATACTCGATCAAATGCTGCTTGATGTCAAGGGCAGTTACTCTCACTTGACCTCTGGAATTCAGTTCCTGTCCTTGTTTAGACTAAGAAGGTAAGGAGGTCAGGAGCTGAGTGAGTTTTGTGGAACCTAAACTGACCTTCTGTGAGCAGGTTGTTGCTAAACAAGTATAGCTTCATATAGCTATCTATGATCCCTTCCATCACTTTGCTGATGATCAAGCGTACACTCATGGAGTGGTAAATAGCCAGACATACCTTGGAAATTTAAGATAAGATAAGATATTTATTTATTAGTCACATGTACACCAAAATACACAGTGAAATGTGTCTTTTTGCATTACTGAGAATGTGCTGGGGGGCAGTCTGCAAGTGTCGCCGCGCTTCCGGCGCCAACATAACATGCCCACAGCTCCTAACCTGTACGTCTTTGGAAAGTGAGAGGAAACCGGAGCACCCGGAGGAAACCCACGCAGACATAGGGAGAATGTACAAACACCTTACAGACAGTAGCAGGAATTGAATCCGGGTCACCGGCGCTGTAACAGCGTTACACTAACCGCTAAGTTACCGGGCCGCTAACCACTACACTACCGTGCCACCTAATAAGATTTCTTTATTAGTCACATGTACATCGAAACACACAGTGAAGTGCATCTTTGCCTAGAGTGTGCTGGGGGCAGCCCGCAAGTGTCGCCACACTTCCAGAACCAACATAGCATCCCCACAGCTCCTAACCCGTATGTCTTTTGGAAAGTAGGAGGAAAGTGGAGCACCTGGAGGAAACCCATGCAGACACGGGGAGAACATACAAACTCCTTACAGATAGTGGCTGGAATTGAGCCCGGGTCGCCGGTTCTGTAATAGCTTTACGCTAACTGCTACACTACCGTGTCGCCCCTGCTGACATTCTTCCACATTGTCGGGTAGATACCAGTGTTGTAGTTGTATTGGAACATCTTGGCCAAGGACGCAGAAAGTTCTGGAGCACAGGTCTTCAGTACTATTGTTGGAATGTTGTATTCAATGTTTTTAACCTACAGGACTTATGGCAGAGACAGACCAAGAATTCTACGATAGCATCTCCGAAGCTTGCAAAATGCACAACTAGAAGGAACAGAGCAGCAGGTGTGTACAAATGTCGTCTTCATCATTTCAAGTACTGTCCCTACAGGGTACTTATCACCATTTCCTTATTACATCTAGTTCAAACTCCTTGAACTCTTGCATGCCTTTACATCAGCCTTGGAAAACATTTCCATCATAGACTTCACCCGTTCAAAAAAGCCAAATGCCACCCAATCACGGATAATTCAAAAACCAATAGGACAGTATTCACATCCTAAGAATAAAATAAAAGTGAAAAGTGCATCTGCTCTATTTTAGAGTTTTCTCTCATCATTCCTACTCCCACACCTCACATGAATAAACAGGTCAACAACTATGTTATCCCATGGACCCTCACATCTATCAGAATCAGGTTTATTATGACTGGCATATGCTGTGAAATTTGTTGTTTTGTGGCAGCAGTAAAGTGCAAGACATAAAGACATAAAGTTACCATAAGTTACAAAAATAAAGAAATAGTGCAAAAGAGGAATAACAAGGCAGTATTCATGGGTTCATAGACTGTTCAGAAATCTGATGGCAGTGGAGAAGAAGTTGTTCCTGTAACGTTGAGAGTGGGTCTTCAGGCTCCTGTCCCTCTTCCCCAATGGTAGCAATGAGATGAGAGCATGTCCCGGGTGATGAGAGTCCTTAATGATGGATGCCACCTTCTTGAGGGACTGCCTCTTGAAGATGTCCCGATGGCAGGGAGGGTTGTGCCCATGATATAGCTGGCTGAGTCTACAACCCTCTGCAGCCTCTTTTCCCATTTGCTCTACTTCTGACATGCTCTTAACTATATCACAGGTACCCTCCATTCCCTGTGCAAATTTCTGGATGATCAAGTGCCTCCAAGGCATTGTTGTTCACTACTCTTTCACCTTTAACAGTATTTATTGTTCTCTCAGCACATTTCAATCCAAATGCAGCATATCTAAAATTTATAGAAGATGCACTTCTTTCCCATTCACCTTTTCTAACATCAGTTGTATTTGAAGCCCAAAATTTCTCTTCTCTTTTTGCCATATCTATGTGGATGCTGTAACCTTCTTATCATTAAGCCAAATATAGGCTTATTAACTAAAATACCCAATACCTCCAGCAATATTGTGAGTATGAGGTTGTGTGGCTCTCTGACAAATCCATTCTGTTATTCATACTCATAAACTTTGTGTTTGGAATTCCAACAATGCTTTAATCAACACCAGCTTGTATGGTTGTTCTTCAGCCTTCTTTTCTCTTCATTGACATCAGTTATTTAAGACTTTATTTATTCTAAGATTAAGATATCTTTATCAGTCACATGTACATCAAAACACACAGTGAAATACATCTTTTGCAAAGAGTGTTCTGGGGGCAGCCCGCAAGTGTCACCACACTTCCAGCGTCAACATAGCATGCCCACAACTTCCTAACCCGTATATCTTTGGAATGTGGGAGGAAACCAGAGCACCTGGAGGAAACTCACACAGACACAGGGAGAATGTACAAGCTCCTTACAGGCAGTGGCTGGGATTGAAACTGGGTCACTGGGCTCCGTAATAGCATTACACTAACTGCTACATTCATCAGAATCCACGCCTCCCACAGTTGTGTGGCGCTGGAAATTTTCGTGATTTTCCTTCTAGTTTTCTCATTCACCTTTTACCATGTTTTCATGGAATTGCTTTAAACAATATCTCCAAATACCTTGAACCAAACTGACAATTTTGAAAGTGTATCATTGTCACTTTATCTCAGCACAAGTTTTTGCCATTTGAGCTAGGATCTTACTGCATTGTCAAATCATGGAGAAAGTCATATGGGTCAGCATGCGTCAGAACTAAACATACAGCAGAGTGGAAAGGATTATTGAGAAATGCAAACAAGATTTGGAATAAACATTAGCACATATTGTTCTTGATTCTGACTGGATATAAATTGTTTAATCATAGATGTTGGTATCTACAATATATGTGCATCGTTCTAAGTAATTAATATGGCCAATTTATGAACTTCTGTTCATAATTGATATGGCACTATGGCTGAAAAGCTTGAAGATATCAAGGCTGTAATATATTTAATTTTCAACAATGATTATGAAAAGCAAAAATCTGCAGGTGCTGAATGTCTGAAATCAAAACAGAAAATGCTAGAAACTCTCAGCAGGTCAGACAGTGCCTTTGAAGAAGGAAAAAAATCTAATGATTCAGATCAGTGATTTATTAGTTATAGACAGTTGCAGTCTGCTGCATTTTCAGGATTAATGAGCATTTGGCACAATATTCAGAGTGGCTTCATGCAGGTAATGTTGAAGGTGTTGACAGACCTTAAAGAATGGACGAAGCATATCTGATCAATTATGTTCTTATAATAATATTATATTTTAGCCTTACATCATTAAGGGGGACAAACAAAATCAGCCTATACTGTACCTCCCAAAGAGAAAAATATATGATTGGATTATTATAAAGGAGCAGTTAATATGTTTCTGCATATAAGAAAGGATTGGAAGACTAAAAATAGAAATTCAATTAATGACCTTCTACTTTGTGGCTGAAAGGTGAATAGCTGGGAGTTAAAAATCAGAAAGGGAAAGGTCAGTCATGCCACTAATACCAAAAGGCGACCTCACGTCACAATCAGCTGAGTCTGTGAACAGGACCACGTACCAGTTTTATCACTCACCACCAGATTAATATCTGCAAGTGCTTAATTGTTGCTTCCACTATGTAAGCCGTGGGATGTGTGTCTTACTAAGGCTTTTGAATTGTACTTAAAACAGAGACTTCAAGTTTGTGCATCTCTGCTGAATTGTGGGAGACACTATATAAATAACACAATAAGGTCCCGGCAGATTCCTGCACTGCATATAGCAGCAGCTCTGGAGTAATCTAATGGATCTTTGTTCCATTTTCTGGGAAACTGATTATTGAGTGTTTCCTTGTCCAAGGTGTGTTTTATTTTATATGAACTTATCTGGTGCTCCTGACACAAAGAGGCAGAACTGTGTTTCCAGACCAAATAACAGCAGAGGTACATAAATACTATATCCACCAGCCCCAATCTTATTTTCCTATTAACTTCAATGCAAAGGAAAATCAAGCCTGATGTACAATTGGTAGCTGATCCTTACCACTACTGTCTAAGTTAAAAGATCCAGAACCGACACAAAACCCTTCTTGCTACTGAAAAATGACCTATCATATAGCGTAGCAGCCATTCTATCTGTGAATGGCAGCACCGCAGCAGTCATTCAGTCACTTAACACTCCTGCTGTGCAAATTCTTGAATGATGTTTGTAATAGAGGAATTGTTGACATTACACAGTAGCCTCCCACCACAGGTCCTTTGCATAGATCACACTTTGTCATGTGTATCCTGCAGCACATTTTCCTGGACTTTGGAATGTGCTAGCTGATGATACTCAGTCATGGACAGTTCTTTATGCTCAAAAACCAGCAGGTTTTGAGCCAGTCACGGTACCTCTTTTGCCAAGCTGATAGTTTATTAGCAGTAACTGATATCTGCCTCAGCATGCAACACAGGGAACACCCTTGGAGCACTGAATCATATGCTATCAGGCTGTTATGAATCAGGCTGGAAAGATTCATCTCTCTCCACATCTTCAAATTTTTTCCATTTCCCTGCCCCCCTCTTTCCTTCAGCTCCCTCAACCCCAGAAGACATGAGGGCAGCTTGTGGATATGCTGAGGTTTTAAGAGTATGGGAAGGAGCCCCATAGAGACAGACTTGCTCACCAGCATCTTGTGAAAATTCCAGTGCATGTTGGGACAGATCTGATGATGATATATTTTGTCAATGGTCTCAACCATCTGGTTAGAGAAATGCCCAATTAGATCCATCTTTCCCCCTCCATGAGGATTTAAACACATTTTGGGCTGACTATTATTCAATGGCTTTGTAAATGAAATGGTTCCCCTCAACAACTTCTCTGCCTGGGAAGAGCAAGGTGTGCAGCAGGGAATATTGAATATAAAAACAGGGAACTTACCACTATATCCTATGCCTGCTCAGCCAGCATAGTCAGGTCCAGCCTTTTCATAATAAGGGACAGTTAGAATCACAGCACAAAGTAACAACAGAATGCTTGTGTACCAGAGCTCTATATACATCTGTAAGCAGCCACACACAACGGTGGCCATCAGGGTCTACACAGTATTGGAAATGCTTTTCTCCTTTTGTCTGGTTCCTTCTGTATTTCTGTAGATGCAATCTATCTTGGTCAACTAGATGCTTAACCTCTTTTATATACAATGTGCAAAGGACATATCATACGTGACATTTTCATAAAATAAATGAGATTGTAATAACTGTAATGCATGAAGATATTTATTGTAAATATTTTAAATATTGCCTATATTTGTATGAACTGTGCACATGCAATTTTCATTGGGAATTGTTTTCTGCAAAATAGTTAATTCTGTATATTAAAAAAATTGTTAAATAGTGTTGTAAGATAAAGCCATGCAATTAGTCCATTACATCACCATATTTTTTGTGTGTCTGATTGTAACCCTGAAAGGCACCTTGGGAAGTTTTATATGATGTACAGTATTGGCACCTGAAGTAAGATATGCCAACCTAAAAGGGCTCATTTTAAATTCAAAATTATATTTAGTGTGATTGTGTTCAACTGGTGATATTTAACATTACTTCATAAAACTGCATTTATGCTTTTATTTTATTAAGGTGATACTTTTCATGTGTTTTGTCAAACTTGATCCTTTATTTATTTTAATATAATATGATATTTCAATAACTGGTAACAACATAGGATTCAAGGAACAGTTAAAATAGAGGATGCTAACAAACTGAATACATATTGCATTGCTGCCAGTTGCATCATATTCCCTTCTATGGCAAATATCTGGTAAAGTACTAGAACACATCATCCTGGCAGTAGGAATGTGTTAATGGAGTAAATAGAACATTTTCTTTGGATTTCAGAATTATGACTTCATGAGACAAACTTTGGAGTGAATTTAAATTAATTATATTTTGAATACAAAAGAAGAGTAGCATTATTTAAAGTTATTCACACTTGGAGTAGACTGTCAATAATTTAGAAGAACTAGATATTTTAAATGAACCTGTATGCAATTGAAATTTGGACAATGAAGCACCAGAAGGCTTAGTTTAGCATTTTTCACTTCTGAGTGTGTGCACTGTTCAAAAACTTTATAGTTTAAGATTGGCATATCGATTTATTAATAATAATACTAATAATAATTTCTTTATTAGTCACATGTACATTGAAACACACAGTGAAATGCACCTCTGCACAGAATGTGCTGTGCACAACCTGCAAGTGTCGCCACACTTCTGGCGCCAACATAGCATGCCCACAATTTCCTAACCCATATGTCTTCGGAATGTGGGGGGAAACCGGAGCACCCAGAGGAAACCCACGCAGACACGGGGAGAACGTACAAACTCTTTACAGACAGCAGCCGGAATTGAACCCAGGTCGCTGGCGCTGTAATAGTGTTACGCTAACCGCCACACTACCGTGCCTGCCTTCGACTACTAAACTTATAATGGAATAAACCAAATACTTGGATTTATGGCTCTGTGATATCTTGGCAAATTTTGGTGTGGATCAGGACAATAAATCTTCATGTAAAATATTGTTAAAACTTAGTTTTCCCTGGCAATTTAACATGACACATATATCCCTTAAGCTAAACATTAATAAAAATGTTAAAATGTAGAATTTTCAGGCACTGGCTGAGTTACAAAGTATGTGTGAATGAGATAGTGAGCGTCGTAGTAGTTTCTAACTGACATTCTTGTAATACGACCAGTGCTAAAGCCAAGTTCTAATTCTGATGAAGCATTGTACTTGCACTGCAGGTAGTGGCTCCGCTAACAACCCACAGACACATTCAATTCACTGCTGTTCTTAGTCTCAGATTAATCAGCTAATTACCAGTACTTGAAAGAATGATTATGCAATTTTGCCCAATTCCTGATCCCCACTCTCCACAAAACAAAGACAGGCTAAGAAAAATCTTGCCTACCTGTGCTAGGAATTGTCACTATGAATGAAGAGGGGTATTACTCAAATTGTCAGTGGTCTACTTCTGAAATTACATCAAAGAATATAGCCATATTAGTTCCTTCTTGCACTCAAATAAAATGCACCTTCCTTTCCTTAAGCAAATGCATTTAATATATCCATTTAAGTTTACAGATGTTAAATTTTCAACAGCATATTACTTTCTGACAGTTATGCCTTTACAAGTTAAATTATTAGTAAATGAACAGTTGTATTCATCACTTTTATATTCATTAAGGCAAATTGACTGCGATACAATTTTAGCAGTAAACTTACAGCAATTAGAAGAATTTTAGGGGAATCACTTACTTTATTATGGTGTGAATTGAGGCAGAGGCTTATGATTCAATTACCTACATTTCAGTTACCAGCTGGATTAGGAAGTGTTTGTTAACAATTTCTGAGTTAGATGAATACTATTCAGCAATAGACAGAAACAACATATTGGACCATAATTTTCTGTAAAAGTATCAGTGAAGCATATGGCACTCATTGTTATTTATGCCAATACACACTTAAATACTGATTTTCAAAGATTGCTTTCTCTAGACAGTGGTGTCAAAATGGAATCGTGTTAACTGCCTTATGAGTGAAATGCTTTGAATGTCATGAGGTTGTTGTAGTTACACAATAGGAAAGTTTACCACAGAAATGTTAGTCTTGTTTATTTCAATTCTCTTCAAATAATATGAAAAACATTAATCACTGCCAAACAGTCTCTCTGGTATTGAAAATAAACCACTGCAGGCATAAGGTTTTATTCTTCCATTTTCCTTGTTGTTAAAAATGCTAAATTGAAAATTAAATTTTTTTAACTTTTCCTTTCTGTGTTTTTTTTCTCTTTAAATATAATCTTTCTTTCCATCTTTTTTCAGTCTTTCACCACCTGCTTTGGTATTGGTATTTAATTTACATCTCTTTCTCCATTTGTGCAAGGGAGATCATGTCTCGCGAGTCTGATTGAGTTTTTTGAGGAGGTGACTGGGAAAATTGATGAGGGCAGAGCATTAGACACAGTTTACATTTACTTTAGTGAGGACTTTTGACAAGATCCCATGTGGTAGGCTAGTCCAGAAAGTTAAGGCAAAAGGGATCCAAAACGTGTTGGCAGATTGGATGTAAAATTGTCTGGGTAACAGGAGGCAGAAGATTGTGGTGGATGGGTGCTTTTCTAGCTGGAAGTCTCTAACAAGTTTGCAGATGACATGAACATTTGTGGAGTTTTGAATAGCAAAGAAGATTGTCTAAGGATACATTGGATCATAGATCATCTGGAAAGTTAGGCAGAATGGTAGCAGATGGAATTTAATCCAGACAAGTGTGAGGTAATGCACTTTGAAGGTCAAATTCTGGTGGGACATATAAAGTAAATGGCAGGAACATTGATATAAAGATGGTCCTTAGGTACATAGCTCCCTGAAGTGGCGACACAGGTGGATAGGGTAGTGAAGATGACATTTGGTATGCTTGCCTTCATAGGCCAAGGCATTGAGTGTAAGAGTTGGGACATAATGTTGCAGCTGTACAAAACATTGGTTGTTCTGTATTTGGAATATTGTGTATAGTTCTGGTCACCACACTGCAGGAAGGATGTGACAGCAATAGATAGAGTGCAGAAGAGATTCACCAAGTTGTTGCCTGGAATGGAGGGTGTAAGTTATAAGGAGATAGGCTAGGTTTATTCTCATTGGATCATAGGAGTCAGAGAGGTGACTTTATAGATAGGATAGATAGTCAGAATTTTTTTCCCAGGGCAGAGGACCTGAGAACTAGAGGACATAGGTTTAAAGTGAGAGGAGAGAAACTTAAAGGAGTCCTGAGGGGTAAGTTTTTAACACAGAGAGTGGTGAATCTGAAACATGCTGCCAGAGGGGAGTGTGGAGGCTGATACAATTATAATGTTTAAAAGGCATTCAGACAGGTACTAAGATAGGAAAGTCATAGACGGATATGGGCTAATGCAGGCAAATGGGATTAGCATACTCACCAATTTTTATAGATGCACGACAGAAAGCATCCCATCCAGAAGCAGCACAGTTTAGTATGGCAACTTCTCTGCCAAAGACTGCAAGAAATGGCAGAAAGTTGTGGATACAGCTCAATCCAACATGAAAACCAATGACCACTCCATGGACTATGTTTATACTTTGGAAAAGCAGCCAACGTAATCCTCCCACTCTAGACATTCTTTTCTACCCCTTCCATCGGGTAGAAGATACAAAAGCTTGAAAGCATGCACCATCAGGCTCAAGGACAGCTTCTATCCTGCTGTTATAAGACTATTGAATGGATCTTTCGTACAATAAAGACCTCATAACCTCACAGTTTACCTCGTCAAGCTCTGCACTTTCTCTGTACCTGTACCTGTAACACTATATTCTGCATCCTGTTATTGCTTTTTCCTTGTACAACCTCAATGTACTTACGTTGTGAAAAGATCTGTATGGAT
>JARFYF010000119.1:33101940-33114343 GCA_030265395.1 Rhina ancylostomus | reverse complement strand
AGGAAGGATGTTCTGACATTAGAGAAAGTCTAGAGGAGGTTTATGAGAATGACCCTGAAGATGAGAAGGTTAACGTATGAGGAGCGTTTGATGGCTCTGGGCCAGTACTCGCTGGAGTTTAGAAGGATGAGGGGGGATCTCATTGAAATCTACTGAATATCAAAAGGCCTGGACAGAGTGGATGCGGAGAGGATCTTTCCAGTAGTGGGAGGCTCTAGAACCAGAGGGCACAGTCTCAGAATAAATGGACATCCCTTTAGAACAGAGTTGAGGAGGAATTTCTTTAGCCAGAGAGTAGTGAATCTGTGGAATTCATTGCCAAAAATGGCTGTGGAAGGCAAGTCATTGGGTATATTTAAAGTGGGGGTTGATAGGTTCTTGATAAGTAAGGGCACCAAGGTTAACGGGGAGATGGAAGGATAATGGGGTTGAGAGGGAAAAATAAATCAGCCATGATTAAATGGGTTAATTCTGCTCCTTTGTCTTATGGTCTTATAGACCTTTCTTTTGTTTCTCTGCGTTATAACATATATAGGTGGTTAAAATTGTTTCACAGATATTTATTTTGCTGCTACTTCTTCTCATCCTCGAGGAGATCGGCATGAGAGATAGCTACTGAAGAAAAAACTGAGGCAGAAATGTCAACTGTTGGTGCAACTCCACAGCTAAGAAGTCGAGCATTTGACACTTTCATTGATGATGCTAAACTTTAAAATCTGCTTCACCAAATACCATCAGGGATAAGTTGGACAGTGTTGAAAAAAAAGTACTGAGGTCTAATATATGCTTAATTGGTTAAGTATGCTTAACATATGTTTATTTGATTTTGTGCAGGAGGCACATAAATTTTGTACAGTAACCTTCTTATCATTGTTTCATTGCTGAGCCAGCATTAA
The DNA here is from genome assembly GCA_030265395.1 of Rhina ancylostomus. Taxonomy (NCBI): domain Eukaryota; kingdom Metazoa; phylum Chordata; class Chondrichthyes; order Rhinopristiformes; family Rhinidae; genus Rhina; species Rhina ancylostomus. The sequence goes on along the minus strand of JARFYF010000119.1, from coordinate 33,113,447 downwards.
GCACAAAGGTTTCAGCACCAGTCAAGACCACTCTCAAAACTTCAACTGTCCATTTTCCTCCACAGATGCTGCATGACCTGCTGAGTTCCTCTAGCTTTTTGTGCGTTGCTCCAGATTCCAGCATTTACAAACTCTTGTATCTCAAAGGTGAATCAATGTCAGGCATTTTATGTCATTATCCAAAGTCAAACTTGAAGTTAAAAGGCATTGTTGAATATATTATCAACACCACACTTCCCACCAATACTCCACCCTCACCCCAGGAAACTGTGAGAATCACAGATTCAGATTCAACTCATGAAGAGTAACATTTTGCCTATATTATATTGTGATAGCCTGCCTAAGGGCGCCATCTGTTGTTTTTCTCTAAGGTTGCAATTGTCATCCAGCCTATCATTGCAGTGAATGGACAATGGACAAGCTCCCCTATCAAGGCAGTGCATTGTCACGTGCAGTTCACATTGAAAATGAAATCAATACAAGAACCACCAAAGCAAATATTGATTATCAGCAAATGTTTGGTGGTGCAGAAGTACAGTCAACACATAAAAATGAAGTCTGCAAAGCTATTCTGTTCTCAACAACGACATATGCATGCAAAACCAGGCCAGGGTACCAAAGTCATGCCTCAAAGCTGAACAACCTTTCACATGAGCTTTGTGGGCTGGCATGACACACTAAGGTTCCCAGACACAAGGAATTTCATGTGGGCAGGTATTCCAAACATTCATGCTCTGCTAATGAGATCACAGGTGAGGTGGAATGGCTGCCTCACCAGGATTTCAAATAAGTGATTTCCACACATATATTTCCTTATTATATAGAAGGAGACCATTTGGTTCATTGAGTCTAGGCCGGCTGACAGAGCAATCCCATTCCCCTACTACTGTTCCCTGGAACCTATTCTCCCCATATTCCCATCAATTCTACGACCCACCTACACTAAGGTCAATTTTATGGTAGCCAATTAACCCAGCAAACCACATCTTTGAAACGTGGGAGGAAACCAGAGCATCTAGAGGAAACCCAAGTAGTCGACCTTATACAGCAAGGTAAAGAAGAGAAAGCATTCGCAAGGAAATTGGAAGGTTTCGAGTCTCTCTCATGTCAACCTAAGGTACTTCAGTTTTAGCCTGGAGTCATGGTTAAAATCTCATCCAACTTTCAGGCAAATATTTTGTTTGATCTTAAGCAAATGCTAATGGATATAATTTTTATAGCACTCATTATGAGTCTAAGGTGGCACTCCTATTTCTGAGATTGGAAGTTATAGATTTAACCCCCAGTCCAAGGACTTGAACACATTTTCTGACTGATAATCCAGGATTGTAATGAAGAACGTTTTTCTATTAAAGGTGTTGTCTTTCAGATGAAATGGTAAGGTGCTCATATTTGAAGAACAGCAGAGTTTTTCCCTTATACTTTGCTGAAAATAATGTTTTCGGCCAACACCATCAGATCAGATCATCAGGCCTGTGATCATTACTTTGCCCTTTCCAAGACATTGCTGTGCACAAATTGGATGTCACATTTTCCTGCATTACACTCTCTATGGTGTGAATGTAAGTTCTTTTATTAATCAGCTTTGAATGAATAAAACTATTATTCTTAATGAACACTTCAATTATTATAAATCTTGTTGAAAGCAAAAGACACCAGAAAGATTAGTCAGGGTTTTAGCTGCTAATCACTTGGAAACTCTGTGAGAAGTCTGTTTGATGACAATAGTCCTGCTCCCAATGATGATGTTCCCCATTAAATAAATAAATCAGGCTCACACATTAATATATCCACTTAACTGAGATTCTACAGGGCTTCCAACACCTGTAGAATCTCACTGTGACATATATCACTGGTGGGAGGAAACAGAGGAGATAAAATGAAAGATTAAAGATAGCCTCAGGTTCTTAAACTGTAGCCATAGATCTGCCTAACTGCTATTATAGAGGAACAATTTTAATGATTTTAACCTCCTTGAATGTCCATCCAATTTGGTCACAAACTTAATCTGGCTGCAAATGAGGGAAATGTCAAGTAAGGATACATAACATATCAAGGGAAATAATGATACCATAAATTGGTAGAACCGAGAACCACCAATTTTTGAACATTCCCCAAACCTTCAGAACTCATTTATAAGGCAGTAAAACACTATAGCCCAATAACTTCATCACTTAGCACCTATTCTCCATGTCTAAACCATCAATAAAGTCAATTTTCTCTGGGAATATGGCACTAGAATCATTTCCTGGTGAAATTTGCCCAGGCATTTTCATGTGCAATTCACTTTCTGTGATTTTCCTGTCATTAATCTCACACTTAATGAGAACTCATGTTCTTCTACTTTGCCAACATAAGTGGGATCCTTTGGGTGCAAACCATAACATTTATTGGGCACACAGTATGACTAGGAATACCTCATGTTATTTTATAATGCTTGTGTCAATTTAAAGGGAGACTTTGCAGACTGCAGACTGCTCAAACACCTTCCAACTGTGTGAAACTAATGGGCTTTTTTTCAGCATTTAACTGCTTAGATATTCATTTTGTCTGCATATCTTTAGTGACACTGAGGGCAGCTCCCTTCTAGCTGATGCATGACAGGATCTGTAAGGCACTGTCACACCAGTATTACTTATCGCTGAACAATGAAGGATGTTATTTTCCCTTTGTCAAGAGGCATTTCCACAATGCTTTTATATTCAAGATCCTTTACAATAAAATAATAGATATTACAATTGAGGAAATACTTTGGGATGGCTGGGTCTATCAGCTTGCCGCCTGATAGGCCATGATGGGAGGTGGCTCGGTGCCCTTGGGAGGGTGGACATCAAAACCTGCATGACAGGTGACCTTTCTAAACTGGGCGGATAAAGATAGAATGCTTGTCTGGCACTCAGGCCACTCACAATTGTTTCAACATCCAGGCCCAGAGCTGACCCAGCTGACAAAATCCTGGCCAAAGGTGTCCACGGTGCTGTTTTCACTCTTCTTCTCAGAATCACCTCTCTGCACAACTCATTGCAGGACTTTGTTCATGGTAAAGGGGGGGGTGAAACATGTCTCTGCTCCTGAAGAAGAGAGATAAGTTCTTGCAAGCCATTTCTCTGCTTCTGGGGGAGAATTATCTGCTCACAAGTCTTTGTGCAGGACAGCAATCTGGTCACAGGCAACATTCCTCTATGAGGAAGAGCTAGCTGCTCATATGTAGCATTCTGCTACTCCTATAGCAGTGCATGCCACTCACGAGGCAGGCCTCACAGCTTGCTAACCATCTGACTGTGCATCTGCATTAGCCTTGTCATAAACACATTTTAATTGTGGCCCTCATTTGAGTCCTTTGGGGCAGTAAGATGAGCAGATCCTCCCTGCAATGAGATACACATCAGATTCCCTGCAATACATACCAGACTCCAGACAATCAGTGCCTGTTATGTCTCTTGAGACACTGGTCCTTCTAACATGAACTATTCTTCACCTTCATCATTGTCATCATTATCATCATCCCTCCTTATCTCAGTCACTTATGGTCTCCTCAGTATGGATCAGGCACTGCACTGCACACACAAGGGACTGCCCTCCCATGCAGGTGACCTCCCTCCTATTCCTCACTATCTTTGTCAAAATGGTGGAGATGAAGAACATTATATCACGTTTTCAATATCCTACATTTAGAAGCATGACAGTGTGGAAGTGGCAAGTGGTGTAATAGAGACTGTAGTGTGTCAAGTTGTTGATGATATGCGTGTGTGCATGTGTGTGCGCGCGCGTGTGTGTGTGTGTGTGTGTGTGTGTGTGTGTGTGTGAGAGAGAGAGAGAGAGAGAGAAGAGTTATGTTAAAATACTTAACTCTGATACCTAACTACTTTGAAATTAACTCAAATAAATCAAAAGGTTTACATTACCTGAAACTTCATTACTTTCACAGTCAGGACCAAATTTCCCTGCAAAGTGCAAGGAATATGCAGGAAATTAGCACTCTGCTGCTGGGGTCCAGCAATGAAGTATAGTCAGAATGACAACAGTGTGGAACTCTCAAGAAATCTGGACTTCCACATTTGCGTAAGTGGCCTTCCAAAGTTATTGTCAATCTGACTCCCCCCACACCATTGCTTCAAGTAAATACAATAAGTGCAATTATGTTTGATTATGATCACTTTATCTTTGAAATGTTGTTTGGTTGAATTTTAAAAATTCTCTCCAAGGTTTATTGAAAAACAAACACTTCAGATTGAATACTGAGGAGGTCAATCAGCACACAATTATGATTTTTAAGAGGTGACATCATGTGGCACACACCAGTAACAACTTCCTACAATGCAGCCTGGCAGCAGCCTTTCCTGTTATGGCAGTCCTGTAAAGTCAAGCAAAAAGCTTATATAAATGTCCCAACAAACATAGGAAATTAAATAGAAGCTGTTGTAGCTGATAATTTCCAACATATAAACATGCCATAGACTCTTGAAATCCCAGAAGGAAAAATCTATTACAAGCAGAACTGCTAAATTGAGAAACGCACAGTGTCTGTGCATTTGAAAATTTAAAAAAAACTAAGATGTACCTTAGAACTGATCAGTTATTCATAATACACTGAGTATCTATTTCACACACTTTTTTGCTTATGGTTCTAATTATATGTTTAACCAGATCTTTCTAATCTTGGTTGATCTCTGGATTAAAATCAATGTCATCTTATTTCAGTGGAGTTAGCCATGACTTGGAGGTTAAGAGTTCATTCTCCAGTATTTATTTAAGATCATAATCTAATCTGGAATTTTGGAGCATTTTTGGAGGTACTGCCTTTTGGATAAAGGCCAGAATGCTTTTCCATGTTAAAGATTCCATCATGCCATTCAATAAATGAGATTCTTTAAGTGTTCTGGCCAACACCATCAAAACAAATTAACTGGTCATTTATCTCTTTTACTTTTTGTGGAATCTTGCTATATGCCAATCACAACACCAGTCAGCAGGCCTTAAAGAGATGATTACTATGTCTAATCATGTAAATAAAGAGAGAGAACAAAAGACTGGACTGAGAGAGAAAAAATGGTCATAAAGGAAATATGATATTTAATAAATTTCTCTGAAAAATTCAAAAGCTAAAGGAATGTGGGTGGCACAATGGTACAGCTATGAGATCCACTGCCACATGGTGCCAGAGACCCAGATTCAATTCTGACATCCATTGCTGTCTGTGTGGAGTTTGTACATTCTTGCTGGGACCACATGGGTTTCCTCTGGGTCCTCTGGTTTTCCTCTCACATTCCAAAGATGTGTGGGTTGGTAATGGCCACTGTAAATTGCCCTTTGTATGTAGGTGAATGGTAGAGTCTGGGGAGAGTTGATGAGAACATGGGGAGAATATGATAAATGATTAATATAGGATTAGTGTAAATGGGTGGTTAATGGTTGGCATTGACACAGTGGACCGCAGGTCCTGTATTGCTATGACTCTATGAATGAAATTTCACCATCTTGAAAACATTTCCAGTACCCAAGAAGCTGAATAACAACATTTATCATTTCTTTAAAAATGTAGAAACACAGTTAATTACTAGCCCTAAAAATTTACAAATATGCTGGTTCATTACCAATGTGTAATAACAGCAACTTGATGCATAAGCATGTGTCAGGTGAAACTGGCAGCAAAGGGGATGTTTTCACAAAGCAACCAGCATAATCCAACTCAGATAGGAATTCTTGAATATTGATATTTAAACACATATTTATTCCTCATCCTTAGTTGTTATAACATGCATAAATAGTTATGAGCATCATTAGGCTTCACAGCATCTCTAACAATCAGAAATTTATTAAAGATATTCCATCCTACCAGGACCACCATTAGCAAAGACTGACCAGGTGTCCTCTTGAGTATGTGAAACAGAGAAACCTATAAAATTACTAAAGCTAAGGGAGCCTTTCAAACAAAAGGAAACACCTACTGCTCAAAAATCAGCTCTGGACAAAGGGAGACAAGAAATAGTTGAAATGGCAGAGAGATATGGACAGATTATAAAGAAAATTACAAGTATGCCTAATAATTATTCATTCTCATTGCACTGAAAAACTCTAAAAAGCAAAGTGCAGTTTTCAAAACGTTGATTTAGAAAGGTTCAATGAGTTGTACAGGCCCACTTTCTGAAAGATTTTGCAACAAGTACCCTTCCAGATAAGTAGATTCATTTCCCATCATTTTGAAAATTGTAAATCTACTTTCATCCTAAAAGAGGTACATCCCATAAGGATTAAATAATGAAAAATAACAAGATTTTTAAGGACTGAACTACAACTATCCTTTCATTGAAAATTAAGTCCCAGGTGAAAAATGTTAGTCTGTGAACTGAAACCTTTTACATTTCTAGAGTAATGCCAAGCAAGGAGAAGTGTATAAGGTGGGTTGATATGTTTAGGATGTACTTCTTTACCTTTTTGAACTATCCATTCTTATTTTTAAGTTACTTTGAGAGAAATAAAGGGGAGTCATTGCAGCTACTGCAGCTAATGCAAAACTTATGATGAATCCTGATGAACAGCTACCCTGATTCAAACATTTACCTGATACTTCTTCTTTTGGATACTTCACAATACCTTGTATTTGCATCGACGTTTTTGTAAGGTAGAAAAAAGACCCAGGGCTGGAAATGGGACAGGAATTTGTAGGGATGTATTTTTTTGTACACAGTGTTAACGTTAATAGATCTGAAGCTGAAGAGACAGAAAGGAGAATCATTAATGTGGGAGACAGGAAGGGAAGATGTATTATCAGGAGTTTGGGGTTTTAGAGTTTAGGAGCATGGGATGGAAATTTTGGTCATAAATAGAGATAGGAATAAACTAAAAAAATATTCATGATAATGGATCAGAGAGCTGAATGTGTGACTCAGAGACTAACATGGAAGACGCAGTTTTAGGTTAACAACATTAGCGCTAGTACTAGGAAAGGAGGGAGCTGTTCTATTGGGACAAGCTCCACTTAAACCAGATTGGACAAGTGTCCTGAGAATTAAATAACTAGACATGCAGATATGCCTTTATACTGAAAAAGGAAGGGAGAGTGTTCAAGTAGGTAGGGATTTATAAATTAAAAAACAAAATAAGACTATGGACCAGTGTAGCAATGTTTATAATAAAAAAACACCAAATATGATGGGGAGAACTAGTTTAAAGCCAAAAGTATAACAATGGTGATTATACAATGATTAAATTACTAGTAATTGACCAATAACATAACTAGTAATTCAGATTCCTAAATTACCAATCCAGAGACCAGAGTTCAAATCCCACCATGGCAGCTTAGAAATTTAAAATTAAAAAAATCATTAGTAATGATGATTACAAGACTACCAAATAATTGACTAATGTCTTTTAGGGGAAGAAAATCTGTCATCCTTACCCAGTCTGGCTTGCACATGAAGACAAAATTCCAATGAAGTTGACTCTGAAATGACCTAGAAAGCAAAGCAGTTCAAGGCACTTAAAGACAGGCAATAATGCCCAGATCCTGAAAAGGTAATAATTTCTTTTAATGAAGGGAAAAATAGTTAAAATAAAGATGCTTTTTCTGAATATACACACAACATTCATAACAAGATGAATAAATTAATAGCATGAAAAGAGATAAATGGGTTTGATCTTAAACCAACAGTGAGATATGACCAAGGTTTGTAACTAAGCGTTATTTTGAAATAACAGACAAAATGAAAAAAGATTAGATAATCACGATAATAAAAGAAAACATAAGGGTAGTAGTGAGGAATGAACCTGGGGTGATGAAGGAAAAGGCACCACAAAGGTGTGAGAGAAGCCAAGCTTGTCCTAGTGATAAAATCAATTGGGAAGATACATGATGGAATCCATTACTGCTCAGAGCACTTCTGTGAAGGGGAAGAAATCACAGTCTATAAACCAGGTTTGCATATATTCTTTGGTATTAGTAATCAGTAATGAGAGCCACTTGAGTATTATTGAAGTTGCACTCATCCAGGCAAGTATTCTGTCATATTCCTGACTTGCGCCTTGTGGATAACGGAAAGGCTATGGGGTGTTAGAATGCTGATGGCAGTGGGTGGAGGGGGGAGGAGAAGCATGGAGAGGAGATCTCAGCAATGGCAATGTCAATGTCAAGAAAAAATGGCTCGACACTCCTCTGTAGGAAATGGCCATTGTCTGGCACATCTGTGCAACTTATCAGCCCATGTCTGAATGTTCTGAACTGCTAATATTGCAAACATAAAGTGGGGGTGGAGGTTAAAAAGTGAAGATCTAAATTGATCTATTACTTCCTCGAAACATATTTCAATGGAAAGTTTCTGGACTATATACACAAAAAATGTTTTTTAATTTCCCATTCTACTGGCAAGCAATAGAATGGCGCTTATGTTACATTTCAACAGTCATATAATGAGATTTTACTGTTTGATAAAGACACACAGTACAGATTTTGAAAAGAGGCTTCTCTGAAAAAGAGATCAAAAATTCACTCAAAACTGGAAAATAGAGAGGATTCAAACACCTTACATGCCCATTATAACTGGATTCTAGCCTTGTGCAAGACTTATCCCCATGTTGAAAAATTTAATTGTAATCAGTAATAAATACCGTCCAAGTCAAAAGTACAAATAATCATTATTTATTTATATATGAGAAAATATGGTAAATTGTGGTTCAGAATATTTCCCTTTGCCAAACTGAGATTGAAAGATGCACCGTACATGGAAGTCAAGCCAATGCCAGTGTTTATCATAGTTTTCTCAAAAAGCCAAAACTGTACACAAAGCAACTAATATACATTACTCCTTTTAAACATTTCATTGTAAATTCATAGGACTCAGGATTTTACATTTATAAAAGATTGTCCAGTTCAGGATTATAAAATACATAAAGTATGTTTCAAATACAAATAAAAGCCAGTAAGAATAATCTCATCTTAATTTAGTCAAACACATTTCAGTAGGCCTTGAATTTACTTAAAGCCAGGCATTATACTGCATTTGAAAAAAAAATGATGCATTGTGGCAATTGAAACCATGTGCTGATTTACAGCTTCATGCCTAGTTAATGTTCAAATTTAGCAAAAAAAATAAGCAGGTTGCTCTGATTCCGATGCAATTTGTAAGAATGCAAAAGCAGACAACATTGTAGCCAGGATGCAGCTGCTCCCTGTCTAACATCATGTCCATTCAATCAGTGCAGTCCTATCACCTCCTGTAAGCAAGCATCTGTTTCCTGTTTTCATTTACACAATTAACTATTTTCCCTCCTCATTTCCATGTCACCTGCAGTAACATTTGAAAATTAACTAAAAGTGAAAATTTATTTATTATATACGTTACACAAAATATAATCACCATGGTACATCCTCTCATTATGCAGAAAAAAAATCAGTCAACACATTAGCATGAGCAACCTCGAGCATTTTTTTTCCTTTTCAGTGATTATAGCTTAAATATTTCACTTTCCAACTTGGTACAAATAACAAAGGTCAATATCTTAACTTCATTCAACTTGGTTCAGTGGCCAAATTGCATATATAATGAACTATATATAATGAACTCTCTGACTTCAATCTATAAATTAGGCATATGCTTGAGTATTGTAATAAGTGATGTCTCCATTGTCAAAGATGTCTTTCTTTTTGAAAAAGATGTTACATTGAACTTCCATCTGGCTGTTCAGGTAAAAGATCCTATACCATCATTCAAAGAACAGTTGACCAAAATACAAATTGCTATTTATGAAATTTTGCAATATTCAAACTCGCTGGCATTACCTACTTACACTTCAACATTAATTTACTGCATAAACCACCTACTATATAAAAAACTCTCATTTATCTATTCTTTCGTCAATTACCTTAGACTGTGGTTGCCAATTGTCCCACCATAAAACATTTCATGCTTTTTTTTAACCAGAACCTTCTTTTACTTCTATTAAATCTCTGTTTGACAGTCTCTGCTCTCTGAACTCTCAAACCCAGCTTCTCAAAACTCTTTGCTTAACTAAAGCCCCTTATCCCCGGTAATATTCTAGCATATTTCCTTTGCACCATCTTTTGGTTTTAAATGCAATATCCAAATTTAGATACAAATTTTCATAGATATATGTAATGGGAATTAGGATGAAAAGATTTGAGGTGAAAACTAATTTAAAAGCAAATTTTATAAGTATCTTTATTTGAAAAATGATAATCTTACCAAGTAAGGTACTGGAAGCAAAACCTTTGAGAAGTTCAGGATGCATTTGAATTCAAGGCAAAGTCAAAATATTGGAGGAGTAGATTTTGAAGAGGTTACTTTCCTTGCAAGAAATTAGTCTATTATTAATCTTAGATACCTGTCAGAGACATCCTGTGCTAATTTGGTTCATCTCTATATCATCCATTATGTTTTGCAATTTGGTGACAGTTCTTTGTGGCCCACAAGATGTTGGATTGGAAGAGTGAAACAGTTTACTGGCTGTGCCTGTGCGAGATAAATGGGGCAGGAGAATAATGTACATTGGCAGTGCTGGAATCCCCACAGATCATAATAAAAGTGAGAAAAAACACAGATGTATAATAAGTAATGCTGCATCCACAAATTTAGTGGGTTTATATTCATTAACTTGGCTACATTGTGTATTGTGTGCTTTGATATGAGTACATTTCATAAGCAATTTACTTAATATTTTAATATATCCTACCACAGGTCCTATACCTTTTTATTTCATCCTCCCACAACCATGCATGCACTAGATTAGGCAGAGTCACCCTTGGGATGAAATAACTATTAAGAGCAGGGTGTAAACAATTAAAGCCAAATTTCCTCTTGTTATGACTTGACCCATGAGGGAACAACTTCATGTGGTTAGGTTAGAGGTCTTGGTGGTGTTGCATTCTTAGTATTTTTTTGGATGTGTATGACAGGATTCAGTTGGGACTTAAGTCTTCAGTTGGGGTGTAGGAAAGTGCTTGGACTTGCAATTAGAATCACATCTCTCTCTCCTACTTCCTTGAAATTCACTTTGGTGTCCAGAGGTCTTTGCCCTCTCAACCAGGATATCCACCTCAGACACTGAGCTGTTGATATGAAAAAGGATGACTGTTCAACATTCCCAGCCCAGCATTCTTCATTGTCTTGGTGTTATAGGGATAGAGTTCAACAAAATTCCAGATTTGGTCATGTGAGCTCAGAGAGTAGGAACAAAGACACGAGACTGCAGTTGCTGGAATCTGGAGCAACAAATAATATGCTGGAAGAATTCAGTGGATCGAGCAACCTCTGTGGGGGCAAAGGAATTTTCCATGTCTTGGGTTGAAACCCTGCATCAGGACTGAGAATGGAGAGAGATGGCCAGTACAAAGAGGACCAGGGAGGGACGAGACAATCTGAGGTGACTGGTAGACTGGAGGAGTGAAAGATTACAGGCGGGTCGAGCCAGGTAGGGGAGGCGATAGGTGGAGATAGAGGCAAGTGGACGACGGAGGCAGAGGAAAAAAAGGAAAGGCAGATGGAGAGGCGAGG
>JARFYF010000119.1:33083732-33098644 GCA_030265395.1 Rhina ancylostomus | reverse complement strand
GTGCCAGCTCACTCCCGGGGCAGGGTGACCCACAAGTGTTCTTTACAACTCGAAACAGATCCCTGGGCTCCTGGTTTATCATCCGAGTTTGAGCTTGTGTTTCCCTGGGAGTGGCCGGTTGTCAGGGTGTTAACTGTTCTGCATCTTGTGTTTCACAGGGAATGGGTTTTGATTTAGTTCGGACCCAGCTCGTGCCGATCCCACCATTCTTCATGAAGGAGAACCTTGTGTCATTCACCCCTGAATCCGTGACTCCAACAACCAGGCAGGTGGCCACTCCCAGGAAATGGCACTTCGTAGGAACTTGGTGGGTGGGGGGTGCCTGACAGAAGATGTGACAAGACCAACACTTATTGCCCATCCCCAGTATAAATGTGAGACTACATAAGAGACGTGGGGCGTAACCAGCTCAGCCCCACCTACCTTCCAGTTCAAGTTCCAGTTTATTGTTGTAGTCGTACATGCCCAAGGTATAAGTGCTGTGAAAATTAGCTTCTTTTGCAGCATAGTACATTTCAGGCATACATAGAACAGTACAGGTCCTTCAGCCCACAACATTGTGCCGACAGTTTATCCTGCTCTAAGATCTATCTAACCCTTCCCTTTCACGTAGCTCCCCATTTCTATCATTCATGTGTCTATCATGACAAATATATCAACAAAATTAAATTAATGTAAATTATACATATCTTGCTCAACAACATAACGACACCAGTGCAAGTTAAGAGAGAAAAAGAAATATCGTCCGAGGCAGTGTTAGCTCTGGTCAAGAACCTGACGGCAGTGGGGACAAAGCTGTTGTTGAGCCGTTAGGTGTGGGTCTTCAGGCTCCTGTACCTCCTGCCTAATGGCAGCATCGAGAAGAGGGCACGGCCCAGGTGGTGGGGGTCCCTGGTGATGGATGTCACCTTGCTGAGACATCCTGTCATCTTAATGCAAGGTGTTATACAAGGTGTTATCCTGTCATAGAAGACATCTTGTAGATGTTGTGGGAGGAACTGTACCTGACATGGAACTGGCTGAGTCCATCACTCTCCGTAGCCCCTTGTGTTCCCGCACATTGGAGCTTCAGTACCAGGCCGTGATCCAGCCTGTCTCCACATTCCGGGGGATCAGGACTGCTAGGAATACCGTTTCTAGTGCCCCCGTTGTAGTCAGTGGATGTAACTTTAAAAAATCCTTCACTGTTCAAAGAGTGGTGGGCCTCAGCTCTTGAGCATTAGTCATCCCTTCATTACTCGACACATCCTGTTTTTACTGCTACTTCTCCTTTCTACAACAGGCTGCTCTGCCGAAGTACTTCATTGGCCACGAAGCGCTTGATGCCCCCAGGTTGTGAAAGCCCTTTTAATAATGGAACCACCATTTCCCTCAGATGTCCTGTGCCCACCGGCAGATGATGGGGCAACTGGCCCTGTCACCGTGCCAGCTCTCAGGGTACTGCGGTGACTGATTTGGCTGCATTTACATTGTTCGGGACAGAGTTCCGGGCACTCGTAGGTCTGGTCTTTGCTGCTTAAGACATCCCTTTCCCAGGAAAAGTGTTGCAGCAAGGAATGGGTGGGGCTGCTGGGGCCTCAGCTGACAAGGTGGGCCCTAACGAGGTGCTGCATTCCACGATTGCATTGAGCAGCAACTCTGCTTCCTGCTCAGCAGAGGTAGATGCAGCCAGTGTTGGCCGTGTCCGCACTTACCTGCTCCCTTGGGTCTGCAGTCATCTCAGGAGCCATTTGGAGTTCTATATAGACACGAGGTTCTTCAGATGCTGGAATCTGGAGCAATACACACAAAATGCTGGAGGAACTTAGCAGGTCAAGTAGCATCTACAGAAGGAAATAAATTTATTTCCCTGCATGAGTGCTGCCTGACCTGAGTTCCTCCACCATTTTGTGTGTATTGTTTTTAAATATATGTTCAGCTTTCACTGATCACATATGGAAATAAACTGCATTCAAAGGACTTAAGATGCCTTCATCCCTCAATCAGCATTTATGCTAGAAATTATCTATCTAACGAGTTAAAGGGAATGAATGCTGTGCAATTATACCTTACTGCAGACTTTATGAGTGCCACCACGTAAAGGGTCTAGTTGGACAGAGAACCATGGTCTGACAGAGGAAAAGGACAGGAGATGAGGCCAGCAAGGCAGTACCAGTTGCCACAGAGAGAAAGGGAGCAGGCACATTATAAAACTATAGATTTATCAATGTAAATACTTGGAAAAAATAGGGAAATCTATTAAGGGAGAATTAAGCATACACCACAATGAAAAAAAATCAGTCCAGAAGAATGTACAGACAGAAGGCATAAATTTACAAGGAAGAGCAGAAAGAATGAGACAAGGAGGGAGTAATTGGCAGGCTCTACAAGTCAATTTAGTGTTTTTATTTTTCCCCAGGAACAACAGCACAGTAGACTATATGCATAAATTATGTAATAAGTACACAATCAGAAACAAAGTAACCCAATATAAAACAAAATCTTTTAATACATTATTCAGTTTACACAGATGAGAAATCAGCCTTGATATTTCTAGTTACAATGACATCATTACTCACAGTTCAGATCTATAGTAACGACATAGCTCTTCATCAGTTGGTTTTAAAATTTTCTTATCAGGTAGGTTAACCAGCCAGCCAGGAGCAAGACCAAAGAAAATTTGCAAGGGATCCTTGCGCATTGTTAACATGCTATACATCATATCTTTGCTTATATCCGGTAAAATGTATCCATATTTCTTGGCAAGCATCATCCGTTCCTTTTGAACTTTTGCTGGATCTGCTAAATAACCACGATTTCGGGCATCTGAGTAGTAAGGAACTAGTTCTTCAGGTGGAAGCATGCGTTTTGGAATGGGTTGTCCTCTTAGGAAAAAAGGCACTGGCTTGCATAAAATATCTGTTTGATTATAGAAAAAATAATAAATGTTGATATATGAAATATGAATTACTCAAAACTATAGATTTCTGCATACCAGTTAAGATATTTAAATTGCAAGTTTAGCCTGGCAGAAGCAATGATATCACCAGGGAATTCTAAACGAAGTTCCACCTTATATATTAGACTTACCACCACGTACTATTTTACAGGATTAACTAACTGTCAATCGGGCTGGAATTCAGCTCTGCTATGCTGTGTTCAGAGATATCAAGTTAGTTGCTTAAAATAGAAGAGAAATTGATCAGAAAGGAAACTGATAAGCAAGGCAATCTTGTGGCGGGCAATCAGGAGGCCATCCTTTGAGCTGGTTAGGCAGTAGAAACACTTAGTTTACTTCAGCTTAACCTGCATTTTGCCATCTGGATAACTTAATTTTGCTCAGAAGGGCTCAAACAAACAATCAGCCCACTAATTACACATCTACGGAGCCCTAAGGACTGTCTTAGGCATGTGTCCCCATCACAGTGGCACACTTTCAGCTTGTAATGAGCACATGCTGCTATGCTATTTCACACTTAAAAGTCTGTTTAATACCTGAAAATCAGGTATGGTCAAATTTCTAGGTCAAAGCATCAGCAACAGAGGAAATGTAGAATGAGGAATGAATTTCAAACAGTTATAGAACTATACAATAAGAGGCTCTGATTGATTTTAATAAAATCTATGCATAAATGGTTTAAAAAGTGTTTACCTAAACTCCGTGGATCATAGAATCCAGTAGTTATAATTCCACCATTCCTCTCAATTGCAGCTATAGCAAGCTCTGATGCCCACTGGACTTCGATGTTTACTTTTGCTGCAAAGTTGTCAGCACCCTAGAAATGTAAAAAAAATTACAGCTGATTAAAGCAATCATGATAATTTTCACAAAAGCAATGAATTATTGATTCTGTGTTTTATTTTATAGTAATTTATATGAAAACCACCCATCTGAATGAACAAAGATTTCCTAGACTATATCTACATCCTTACTATCAATACATCTCCTGGAAGGTTTGTCTTATAAACTCACAAATCATATGCTTTTGCTTCCATCTAATGGTAGCCAGAAAAATAACTATTCAAATAAACTGCAGCTATCTTTTTTCTTTTATTAAATTAGTTACAAAGGTTAGGTGGGACAAAAGAAAAATAAAGCCACTGATAAGAAAAACAATACTGCAAGACCTACTGCTGATTTGTAAAGTTCAGTTTGAGCAGTTAATCAGCTTCAAGCTCTTTGCATACAACCTACTGGTGATATTGTCATGCAAGGATTTGTCACCTCCAGAAGACTATTCCAATGTTCACCTTAACAGCCTCTATTTTTTTTTGTAAATTACACTGCAGCTCATCAAAAATTCTGCTTTCCATTTCTAACCCCAGTTTCTCATTCATTGATGCTGTCCCCACATGTAAAATTCAAATCATTTTAAGATCTCTTTCTGGCTTCACAAATCCAAACACTCTCCCAGCTCTACAACCCCAGAAGCCCCCATTCTTCAGACTGCCAATATCCCTTTCATATTTTAACCACCATTGGGACTGTCCTTTCAGCCATTAATCACTGTTCTGAAACTAAACCTTTCTGTCTTAGCCCTCCTCCTAATCCTCTGTGACCAGCTTTTTACACCCTTGCTAATATCATCTGGCTCAGCACCCATTTTGTCTAATTACCCTCTGGACTATGGAATATTCTTCTATGTGTTGTTTATAAATGCAAGCTCATATAACATTTAGCTATAAATGCTACAAAATGGAAAGGGGAAAGGAGAAGGGGAAATGGGAGACTAAGGAGCTGAGACCAGATTGGAAAAGAGGTGCATGAAGGAGAAATGGAGAAAAGGAGGGGACTTTGGAAAAGAGAGATAGGACAGCAAAGGAGAGAGGACAGAGGATAAAAGGGCTAGACTGGAAGAGTGGTTGAACAGGGAAACAACTGGAAATGTGGGGCAGGGAAGAGGAAGATGAAGAGAAAGTGGAAAACTGGAGCTCTGTCGTTCTCTTGCCTGGAAGATTCAGAATGGGTTTGAAATTGTGTTCTTTAAAATGCAGAAACATGAATGTTACTCCAAAGACATTAGTTGAAAGATCTTTGACCTGAAATGTTAATTGTTTTTCTCCACAGACACAGCCTGACCTGCTGAATATTTCTGTTCTTTTCTGGTTATATTTCAGATTTTGATCATTCGTATTTGTTTTTGGATTTAAAGCCTTGCTACTAGTGGTTATGTCACTTGTCTATGAGATACGTCAGAGGAATTGTAGCCATTAGCAATTAAGACAAGATTTTAAGAATTTCTAATACAAACACTTCTTAATGAAATTTTGTTTTGAAATTCTAGCTACTGCCACTGTTGAGGATTTAATGTGGCAGATTTATCTCCTACTACTTGCATGTGATAACAGGCTTCCAGGGAGTATTAAAGGATTGAAAACAGCAGGGCCTACTTGAATAACAGAGCTGTTATTCTATATGGTTAACAAAGAACACTGTTTGGTATCAATTACCTCCTCTACTAGCTGGATTCCATAGTCTCGTTTCAGTGGCTGTACTGTAACTCCTCTTGCATTCACCAACTGGGTCAGGTCAATAGGTTGACATGGATCCACTCTGCCCAGGTCTATCAAATACTGCAGTCGATTCAAACTTAATGGCTGGTATTGACGCCGATAACTGAGAAAAGGAATCAGAAAAAATAATATTTCCCTTAGCATAAATATAATAAATTTATAGAATTCTGCATCATGTCTTTCTTGTCTTTTGAACCAAGTGCTTCCACAGGGGAGTAAAATCTTACCTTTCAGTGTCATACTTTTTATACATACGCATTTACACAGAAATACATATCCATGTGCACGAAGACAGACATATCTATGACATAAACATACATCTACATTGCACCTCATGATACCACTAATCAGTTTACTGCCTATTAATGACTGATACACTGGAAGAAAAGTAGTAGATGACGAAATGGCAGCAAAGACCAAAAAATAGCATGAGGTGATGACTACTTGTGTTCATGGTCCTAGAGTAGACTTAAACTCACAAACCTGACTTAAGAGACTAACATGGTAGAACTGAGCCATGACTGACACCCTTTTGCACCTGCACTCACGCACATACACCTACCTTTAAACATATATACATAGCTAAACCTATGCCTAATGCCTACACAAATACACATATGCAAATATTCTCAATAATCTGTGCATTTACACTTATTCATACATACAGACATGCATGCATATATTTATGCATGGGTATTTATATAGATTTTATATTTACATTCATGTAAATGTGTGCATATCCACACAACTGAACTTGTGTGTATGCCTGCCCAGACTACACATACATCCAGACTTGCACATATTAGCTGATACACGAGTAACACTCTCACCTTTAAGTCAGAAGGATCCAGGTTCAAATACTACACCAGTGATGTCATCACTGTGGTGGATAGAGAACATCCAATAACATACAACAATATCTACTGTTCAAAAACAGTTCCTTTGCTATAAACATTTCGGGGTGTTTAGAGATCATAAAGGTGCTACACAAATGCATCTATTTCAACCTATTTAGATATGCAAGATGCATGTACAAAAATGAATACATTAGTGCATGCACATGCATGTATATATTGGTACAAATATATTTTTTTGGATGATGTGGCATTCTGATGAAGATTTAAAATTTGGGTGAAAACAATCTTAATGCATAGTCAATAGAAATATTCATTCACCAACCTGTGCCCCTTGTTGTATCCATATTTTGGAATAACAATATAAAATGGAGTCTGACCACCTTCAAATCCTAACCGTGGGCGGTTTCCACGTTGTGTCTGGCCTTTGTGGCCTCTACCACTTTTTTTTCCTCCGTGGATGCCCCTGCCACGTCTTTTTTCCTGGAAAGTAAACATCATTTATCAGTAGCTATCCATGTCAGATCTTCCTCCTTTGTTCCAAGTGAATGCAAAACAAAACGGCTCACAATAAGTTACTTTGCCCTTGCTTATGAAATCATAGTTGTACTCTTCCTAATTTGGCCAAGGCTCTTAGAAGCATCTTGAGTACCATGTTTTATATTATTTGCAGAATCACTGAAGACAGCCGTAAACAATTTCAATTTATATTATATTTATAACAAGGTAAAAATTGGTGTCAGCTTTTATATACACTTTAATGATACCCAGTTTACCTCATTACCATCTCTTTGACCCTCTGCTGCCTTTAAATTGTTCCACATCAAATGAATGAGCAGAAATTTCATCCATCAAAATATTAGCAAGACCAAAATTGTTGAGTTTAGTTCCATCAAAAAAACAATTCCCAGGCCAGCAACACTAACTTCGCCACAGCAAGTGTGGGAAACACAACCAGACTGTTCACAACTTTGGTGTCACACTGCACGGTAGCTTAGCAGTTAGCGCAACGCTATTACAGCGCCAGCGATCAGGGTTCGATTCTCGTCACTGTCTGTAAGGAGTTTGTACGTTCTCCCTTGTCCGTGTGGGTTTCCTCCGGGTGCTCTTGTTTCCTCCCACATTTTAAAGACGTACAGGTAGGTTAATTTGGGGTTTAAAATGGGCGGTGCAGACTTGTTGGGCCAGAAGGGCCTGTTATCACACTGTAAATAATTTTTTTTTAATTTAAAAATTTAAATTTAAATTTTAAAATTTGAAATTTAAATTTAACCCAGAATTAGAATTTACATCACAGAAGAAGCACACTCAGCTCAAGACAGCCAAAAATTGAACTAATTAGGCTACTCCCACATACAAGCTCTTGTTCAGGGCTTTGCAGGTTATAGCTCAAGTGTTTATCCAGGTACATTTTAAATACAGTGAGGGTTACTCTTTCAGGAAATGAGACTCAGACCATCCCACTACATTAGTACCATCCTTGACACTGCCCCACAGAGCACTGATTTGTTACAGTGCTCTTAGACCGCCAATCTGAACATGCACAAGGTATGTAATGCCCATCCTTTAAACTTCTGCAAAATGCCCATTCTTTGTCATCCCCACCTATGGCTCCATATAGAGATGCTACCTGTGAGGGCTGGTGTTGGGGGTCCTGGTGCAAGTGGTGCAGCAGCTTAGTGCTGAGATACGGAGCTCAGGGCTGCACCTCAGCCAGCACGGTGTGAACAGGCCATTGCTGGGTACTGGCAACCCCTGCTCCATGTTGATAGACAACTCAGATCTACAGTTCCTTTTTATCACCTCCTGCTAAAAGTGGAGTTGATGGAAGCAGCTGTCCCTCTGTCAGGGCCATTACAGTACTCCAGACCTGGAAACATCTCAAGGGTAATTTTCAAAAGTGGTCACTACCAGTTGAGCTTATACCATAGAGAAATCTCTGGGCTGATGAGAGCTGTGCAGATAAACAAGGAGAGAGGTTGACCGTGACTTGCATCACATCCAACAGGAGGTGATGAGGGAGATCAAAGGATCTGGGCAGTATGTCTACACCAGGAGCAACCACAACTGGTCGTCAGCAACATTGACACTCACAAGTGTTGAGCAGCCACTCACCCTAAACACCACCACACACAAGTAGCTTCTCCAGACTAAGTCATGGGCAATGCAAGAGCACCAGCAGAGTGCATGGGTTCCCACCTGCCAGGTTCACTGCGCAGTAGCAGGGCAGACAGGACTTTATATACTTCCCATCTCCCTGATTCCTAACACAACAATAAACAGCAGAGGGAGGGCAGAGGTTTGCATCAGCACATTGCTGTCAGTAATACAGCTTTATATGTATAATGTTATAAGGACTCTTAATGTCGTTTCCATTAAAGCCCTCATTCTGGAAATACACCCTGAACACCAGGCAAATTACCAATGTACTCTACTGCTGAAAAATGTCCTCAGTTTTCTTCTAATCCTTCTACCATCTGACTTAAATACAAGTTCCCCTAGTTCAGAAGCTGCCAAGGGAAATAGGTTCTTCCCATTTATTCTGTCTAGGTCACTCATAATTCTGTATACTTGTATTTAAGAAAGGAAGAGGAAACAGGAAAGTAAGGAACAGTTAGCCTGACACCAGTCATCAGAAAATCTGCGAGATATTCTACAAGATAACAGGACACTTAGAAACACACTGACTCTGCTAGTGCAATTTTCTCTTTAAAAAATCATATTTGACAGATCTCTAAGCCTTTTTTGAGTTTGTAACTAACAGAATAAGCAAGAGGGAATCACTGGATGTGGTGTATTTAGAATTTCAGAAGATCTTCGCAAAGGTGCATCACAAGAGGTTTTTAAACAAAATTAAAAACAAAATTAAATAGTGGAGATGGATTTGATGGTAATATACCCACATGATTGAGGATTGTTAGATATTCAGAAAATAAAGACGGGAATGAATGGGTCATTGGGAGATTTCGACAAGTGAGATGTGGTAGGGATTGGTGTTGGAGCCCCAGCTGCTCACAATCTATGTCAATGATTGCAATGAAGAGACCAAGTACAACATATCCAGTTTGTGAGTGAGAAGGATGCAGAAGCTTTAGGAGAATATAAAAAGTTTAAGTGAAAGGCAAGGATATGATGCTGGTGCTCAGATGGATCTTGGTATCTTTGTCCACAAATCGCTATAAGTTAATGTGCAGGCACAAATAATGAGGAAGACAAATGGTACGCTGGCCTTTATTGCAAAAAGGATTTGAGACCAAGCATAAAGATGTCTTACTGCAGTTATATAGGGCACTGGTGAGACCAGATCTGGAATATTGTGTTCAGCTCCGATCTCCCTACCCCAGGTAGGATTCATTATCAATAGAGGAAGTGCCACATTCACCAGATTGATTTCTGAGGTGGGAATGTATGTCCTCTGAGGAGAGATTAAGCACATTGGATCTATACTCTGAAGTGCAGAAGAGTGAGTGGTGATCTTATTGAGACATACAAATTTCTTACACTGGCCTAACAGGGTCTGCGGGGAGTGTTTCTAGTATTTTCTGTTAATATTTTGAATCCAGTTTGCCACTTTTCCTTGGATAGCATGGCATTTTATTTTGTTTTGACCAGCTTGCCACGTGAAAACATACCAAATGCACTGCTAAAATCTGTGTACACTGTATTAAACATACTACCCTCATCACCCCTCTAATTATCACCTCAAAAAATTCAGTCAACTTCTTCAGACTGGAACTTCCCTCAATTATCCATGCCAACTGCCCTTAACTAATCTGTGCCATTTTAAATGAAGGTTTATACTGTCCCTCAGAATAGATTCCAATAATTAGCCCTGTAATTACTCAATTTTTCATTCCTTTTTAAAAAATAGACAGCAATAGCAGTGCTCCAATCCTCCGGTACCACTCCTGTAGATAGTGAGGATTGAAAAATGATGGTCAGAATCTCTGCAATTTGTTCCCATGCTTCTTTTAACAGTCTGGAAAGAAATTGCAGGCCTCACAACGTATCCACTTTCAAAAATGATAAACTCTTTAATACCCTTTTCTAACTCTGCTTATCCCATCCAGTATTTCCTTAATGCAGGATTCATCCTTAACTATAGCAATGACATTGTACAGGTTTTAAGGCAGTGGCAAAACATTTATTACATCTCCCACACCACACATGGTTTACGTCTGGTCTTTAATAAGTCACACTGTCTCCTTAGTTATCTTACTCTCAATATATGTACTCATAACATACTTTTTCATTTTTTCATCAGTATTTTTTATGCTCACTCTTGACTTTAGCAGCTTCCCTTCTATTTGCACTCGTACTTTCTTTATTCCTCCAGTGTTTGATATATGCCTTTTTTTTGTCTTATCTTTCCCTCTATGAACCTTGTCATCTGGGAATTCCAGAGTTAGCACATAGACATTCCCAAAAGGAAGAACCAAATAATTGCCTTGGTTATATATTAATAGACAAATTAGTAATTGCATTCAGTTTGAGTTTTCTTTGTGGGAACATGATTATCCTCTTCCACCTGAATCTCTTGACTGTCTCCCGTTGCCCTAACACTAATTTACCTTCAAATAGCTCGTTCTTCGCAATAGTTTCTGTGAAATCACTCCTCAGCCTATTAAAATTGCCCTTCCCACAAGTTAAAGCCTTAATTCCCCTTTTATCTTTGTCCTTTTCCAAAAGCACACAATGCCAAATTTATTTTGTTAATGGTCCTGTCAAATATCTAGGAATGTTTTGTTACATTAAGGGCACTTTAAAATTGGTAGTTGTTCTCCAGAGATTATCAAGCCTCATATTTTAACTCCTGAATGTCAGTATCATTCTGAATAACATACAGCTACCTGATATATAACCTTGAGTTTCTTAAGATTGATTATTAGTCTGTAACCTGAACTGGAGCTTTTTTCTTTTTAAATTCCTCCCACAGATCACTACCATGCAATATACAGAAAATCAATAAAGGGAACATTTTGCTGGTGGTTTAAAATGAATGCAATTACTAATTTTGCTTATTAAAATAAAACCTGGGCTATTACATGGTTCCTCCTTTTGGGAGTGTTTATGCATAAAATTGCATACACTTGTGGTTTTCCTGAGCACTGAGTAATATAGACCTGGTTTAATACAAGGACAATGCTGAAGCCAAGGAAGCTGTGCTTAGGTGTGTGAATAGTATGGATACTACAGCTGGTGTCAGGGCCCTTAGCTGGATGGGGTGTGAAGTTCAACCAGATCTCTGCTCCTCATTCCTGTCTAAGGCACATGCAAACTTAGTTGCAGCTGCATAGATGTTGGATGAGGACAGAAAAAGACGTGGTTACATATCTCTTAAAGTTAAATACCTTGACAGCATATCAGAATCAGAATATTGCTGTCTTATACTGCGTGAAACTTGTTGTTTTGCAGCAGCAGTAGAGTGCAAAGACATAAAAAACCATAAGTTACAAAATAAATAAATAGTGCAAAAGAAAGGAACAATGAGGTAGTGTTCATGGGTTCACGGACAGACAAGGAATCTGATGATGGAAGGGAAGAAGCTGCTCCTGAAACGTTGAATGTGGGTCTTCAGGCTCCAGTACCTCCTCCCAGATGGTAGTAACAAGAAGAGGGCATGCTCTGGATGGTGAGGGTCCTTAATGATGGATGCCACCTTCTTGAGGCACCACCTCTTGAGGATGTCCTCAGTGGTGGGGAGGGTTGTGTCTGTGATGGAGCTGGCTGAGTCAATGTCCCCCTGCAGCCTCTTGCAATCCTGTGCATTGGAGCCTCCATACCAGGCTGTGATGCAACCAGTCAGAATGCTCTCCACCACACATCTATAGAAATTTGCAAGAGTCTTTGGTTGCAAGAGATGAGGTTAGTGTTTTCCCTCAACACAAAAGCAGGGTTTGATTGATCCCTTTTGAAATTTGTCAACATGAATTAAAGGGAAAACTCTCCAGTGGCTGTAGTCATTTCTAACATCAAGATGGTTGAATTTTGGAGACCAATCGTTTCAGCAATAGGACAGGAATGAAGAGCCTGGACAGGGCAGTGTTATAGGGCCAGCCATATAGTCATCAACTATCACCAAACTTACCACTACCATTGTTTTGGTGCTATGGGAGGGGGGTGGGGTGTGGCCACACTAACCCAAAACCCAACAGCCCATGTAAAAACTCGAGCAGATCAGAGGCTGGTCATTCTACTGCAAATAAATGTAGAATTTGCCAAAGCCACAATCTTGAAGCCCAGTAAAGTGAACTCCACTTACCTGGATGAATTTAGATCTGACAACACATAAATTGACCATCATCCAGTGCAAAGCATGCCATGATTTGCACCTCATACACTCCACTGTGGCTGTTATGTGCATGTTCAAAGTACACAATTTACAAAGATGCACCGTAGCTCCCGAGGTTTTCACACCTCTCAAGGCCATGACCTCTGTTACCTTAGGGCAAGGGTAGCAGGCATATGGGATGACTACTACTTCAATCCTGGCTTTCCTTTTGTCAGCCACTGCACCTCCCCCTATACTTGCAGTTAAAGTATAAAGTTCTTCTTCACTTGTCCATGTTACATGAGAAACTTTCTTCATTGTAAAGTTATATTTTGGTTCTCTGACTTTTCATTAGTGTACAGTTGCATGCTTTTGTTCTGACTTTCTGCCCCCCACCACAGGCAGGGTGAAGATGCTCCCTCAGGCAGTTTACTTGCTTCATGGTTTGCTGGAGAATGGCCACACTGTGTACGTGCATTGTAACGCAGGGGTAGGAAGATCGACTGCCACTGTGTGTGGGTTCCTGATGTATATCACTGGATGGAGTCTAAGGAAAGTTCAGTACTTTGTGACTTCCAAACGACCTGCGGTATACATTGATGAAGAGGCTTTGATCCGTGCCAAAAATGAATTTCACCAAAAATTTGGACATATCCATTCTTCTGTGTGTCACAACTGTTAAGAGTACAATTACACCTTGGAAGCACCATATTTTGGAGGTTACAAGTTGTGTTTTTGCTTTTAAATGAGTGGAGCTTTTATGCTCATTTTAGGACAGCACATGAGCAAATAATTCCTTGCAAAAATTCAGATAACTTATTGAATATGCATCCTATCTAGGTTCTGAAACACTTTGGTGCAGTTTTAAGAACATTTGGTGATTGCAAGCAGGCTGTAATTTTTGACCTAGGATATTGGATGGAAACTAGTTGTGGGTAACAAACTGAGGTACAAGTTATTCCCCAAATGAAATCCTACTTTAAAAAAATCCTAATGGCTCATTATCAAGAAACTGCTTCCCACTGGAAAAACATACAGACTTTACTGAGAGTGGGAGAGCTAATTCATTAGGCATGGATAGAGTAAGATGTTAATTGATTGCATTGCCAGCTAGCTGCTTATCTTATGAAACATACATAACAGAAGACAATGCTGTGTTACATAGCAGAATACAACATGGATTAATTATCCCTGATACCAAATACCTAGGAGTTACAGACAAACAAGTCTTAGCCCAATTACTTGATACTGCACAAACTTTCTCCCACTTGTCATCACCTATTCCTCCCCTCACTCCTCCTTAAATATATTTATGTCATTCACTTTAACTACTTCTTGAGATAGCATGTTCTACACTGTTACCAGTTTCTTTTACACCCCCCTGTTGGACTTAGATAAAATAACTTGTCACTGCTATTTTCAAATCCCTTCATGGCTTTATCTCACCCCATCTAAAACAGCCTTACTCATGCCTGCGTTCCTGTTACTGCTTGTTCAGCAATATCGACAGAGGGGTTGGGGGGAGCGGGGGCTCTGTTCATCCTGTTAGCCAGAGTGCAACCAGAAAATAAGGGAATCAAATCTTTGAAACAGTGCAGCGATGTGACAATCTACTACTGCTAAATTATACTGTAATTATACTAATTTTAATGACAATTTCCAGATCTATGTTGTTGATTTTGAATGCAACTATCAAAATGAAAAATCAAAATGGAGTGAAGATTTCATCCCGCTATTACTGAAAACAAAATATACTGCTGCAGCAAACAGTAAAACTGTGGTACTTCTATTTTCATATTTACAATTTTAATTACAAATTTAAATATTTAGATTTGAAATTTATTGCATTAACAGCTTAGATGCAGTGCATTGAAATAAAGGTGAAAATTAACAGGGCCAGACAATATCTGTGGACAAAAGCAGAACCAGTGTTTCAGGTTGATCTGCTTTCATTGCAACTGTGCATTATATTTGTTTCAGATCTTATGTATAATCAATAACTGTCCATATGCAATGGAGAAGTAGGTGTGTGTATTTTTAACAACTCTGTCTAGTTTTATTTTAGTTTATTTGTTACCAAAGTAAATGATTCTATTACAACTATGATCCTTCAAATCTGGCCCATTGAGCCATAACGCAGCTGGCACATGGTTCATTTTGGAACTGAATTTCGTTTCCATTTCTATCCCGTGTGCGTTACATGTCCCACAATTGAAAAGGGACATTTTTAGTCTATTATACCTCTCAACTCAGGGCTATTCAGTACGACAAATTGGATTTATATACTGCAGCAC
>JARFYF010000119.1:33048529-33061205 GCA_030265395.1 Rhina ancylostomus | reverse complement strand
CAAGTTTACTGATGACACCACTGTGGTGGGCCAGATCTCAAAAAATGATGAGGTGGAGTACAGGAAGGAGATAGAAAGCCTAGTGGCATAGTATCAAGACAGCAATGTTTTGCTCAATGTCAGCAACACAAAAGAGACAGTCATTGACTTTCAAGAAGTTGGATGGAGCACATGCCCTTGTATGTATGAATGGTGGTGAGGTGGACATGGTTGAAAGCTTGAAGTTCCTAGGTGTAAACATCACCAATAGCTTGTGTGGTCCAACCACATAGATGCTATGACCAAGAAAGCACACCAGCACCTCTACTGCCTCAGAAGGCTAAGGAAATTGGGTATACCCCCACTGACCCTCACCGATTTTCATAGATGCACCATAGAAAGCATCCTTTCTGGATGCATCACAGTTTGTTATGGTAACCGTTCTGCCCAGAAGTTGCAGAAAGTTGTGGACACAGCTCAGTCAATCATGAAAACCAACCTCCCTAACATGGAATCTGTCTAGACTCCCTGCTGCCTCAGGAAAGCAGCCAACGTAAAGACTCCTCCCACCCTAGACATGGTCTCTTCTCTCCCCCTCTGCCCTTCCAATCCCCCTCAATTGGGCAGAAGATACAAAAGCTTGAAAATGTGCACAACCAAGCTTTTGAACAGTTTCTATCCTTTTGTATTGAGACTCCTGAATGGACTTCTTGTTTAGTAAAGATGACCTCCTCACAATCTTCCTTGTCATGAGCCTTGCACCTTATTGTCTACTTGCACTTTCTCTGTAACTAACCCTATATTCTGCATTCTGTTGCTGCTTTTCCACTTGTACTATCTCAATGTACTAATGTTTTGAAATGATCTGTATGGATGACATGCAAATCATTTTTTTTACTGCATCTCTGTACATGTGACTTAGTAAACCAATTACTAAGCTTTGTTAAGGAGGATGACCAAAGAATTGGACAAACAACTGGTTATAAAGCAAATTTAAACAAAGAGAGATAAAAAGATGTATGTTTCAGGGGAACATTTCTGAAGGACTAGATTCTGGAAGCTGTAGATACAGTTGTATATAGTGATAGTAGGGTTGGAAAAGATTACAAACATAGAAATAGTTTGGGGTAAACTTAAATTCATAGTTGTTGAACGTGGGAGGCAATATAGAGCAGCATGGGAATTCTCAAATCAGGAGGCGTCTGCAGTATTTGTGAATTCAATGGCCTATTGGATTAGATAATTGGAGGTCAACAGTAGAAGAAGATAAATGGAGAGGATGTGAGAATGTTGCAGGATGGCAATATTGCAAATAGCTTGGTTGAATTGATTAAAGGGTTGGTTGGACTCAGTATCAAAAGTATATTTATGGCATGTACCTATGACAATGACTGCTTTGGTTTCTCCATTTGTTTTTTAGTTCTTACTCCTCTATGGTTGAATGTCACACAATCTGATATCTGAGGCAGTGGAAGAATTGAGACAGGTAGTGGAAATGTTGAGTTGGCTGTCAAGAGAATATCTGTCTGCCGAGGTTGGCTTAAAGGAAGGACATGGGGACAGTGGCCGTGATTGGATCCTTGGGACACTTGAAGGAACTGCAGGATAGTGGGAAGAAAATGCATTGGTGAAGGTAACTGACTAGGATCAGGAAGGTTAAAAATGAAGTTAAGTAGAATGTTAGGAATACTAAGCAAGTTCGGCAGCATCTCTAGAGAGAGATGGTCAGTACTTCTGCTCAGTGTTTTCAGATTCTTCAGCAGGTAGGTTTTTGTTTTGCTTTTCAGTTTCAAGGAATGAAATCAAGTGAAAGAGGAGCCAGTCAATAAGGAATAGGCATTGGCAGAGGAGTTATGCGATGGGCATCGATGTGTAAAGGTAGGCTGAGGAGAGATTAAGTAACTTGGTCAGAGTAATGGCATTTCCATTTCTAAATTCAGAAATCTTAACACTTTTGTGCCATGGCAGGATCAGAAACTGGTAGGGAATACTGAAAGTGGTGTTGTAGGAAAGATAGCCATGTATTAGTATGGAATGGAATTTTGGATGATGGAGAAAAGAAAGTTTATATGGTTTATAGACTTCTCAAGGATATGATAATCGAGGGTTTTATTATAGATAGTGTATCGGTGGGGAAAGTTGATACAATTTTGTAAGTCAATAACTTATGATTCCATTTTAAATCTAAAAGGTGCAACTAAGCAGATTCCATCATATTTTTGATACATTGAATGAAATTTCCTAACATCTGTTTATTTTTATCACTTTTGTTTTGCAGTTAAAGCAATGATAGATCTGGAAGTTAAGAATGGAATACCATCTCATCGAATTATTTTGGGAGGATTTTCTCAGGTAAAATATGTTCACAGGGCATTGTCTATATTCGTTTGGTCTATTAGAAACTTGAGATTGGATGTCACTAAATATAAGTTGATCTATTGGGTAACTTTCTATTACAAGATATTGTAGAAAATAACTGCAAAAATGAATAGCAAGCCTTAATTTTTGCAAACTTTGAATCAAGGGATATAATTGTCCCATAATTTTAAATGAAGTAACTTCAATAATTTCTCTATGTATTGATCAGTGTCCCCCTCGAGTCATTTTCAGGTATTATGGTTTGTCTTGGGTGCCAACCAGGGACGGTTTTCAGAACGTGCCCTGATGTAACACTATGGTCTGTCTTAGTGCCTGACTGTTGCTGATGTATTCTTTTAATCCATTATTTTTGTAGTTCTTCCATCTTTCTGAATTGTATGTATTAGAGACCATATAATCAGTGTACAGGAAGTCCCCGGGTTACAAATGAGTTCAGTTTTTGAGACTGTTTGTAACCCAGTTCTGAATGTAATTCAGAACAGTATCCGCGAATGCGCACTTGGCCCAGGGATCGTGGCCGTGTATGGCCCCAGCCACAAATGTGCACTTGGCCCAGGGTTGGGCCAAAGAAGGTGTACTGCCACCTTGCTAGGATCAGGGGCCAGGCTCGCTTATGAATCGACCACAAAGGTCGGTTCGTAAGTACGAGCTTTCGTAAGTTGGGGACTTCCTCTATTAGATATTTTTAGAGTTAATAACATAGGATTAGGAAACAAATATAGCTACTGATTTTTCCAGTGTTTCTGATAGGAGCATTGTTAAATTGCTTTGATAATTGTATTGTTCATTTTAAGATGTTTTGGTTAAGTTGTAGATTATATGGAATTTATTACTGGATTAAATTTCTAATGAAAATTAGAATTACTTTCTATATTACAATAAATGATTTTTTTTTAAAAAGCAGCTGAAATAAAACAAAATGCTGGAAACACAATGGGTCAGGCAACATCTATGGAAATTGGACATAACTCTTCATGTCTAAGACCTTTTATCACAACAAGGGAAGAGTTAATTCCCGGTAACAAGATGGGGGAGAGATGAGCAGAACAAAGCACGTGTCTCTGATAGGGTGAGACTAAATGGGCTAATATGGCAGTTAAAAACACATGATGCGTTATGTTCTGTGCTGCTAAAAGCAGGACTGTAGGACAAGCCAAATAGGGCAGGTTGTAGTAATGGTGGAAAAAAACTGAGCCACTATCATAGGTGAATGGCCAGTTCTGATACAGATTGGAAAAAGAGCAAAGCTGATCTTTCTGTCCGTCGTCTCTTGCACTATTATGATGAGGCCCAAGGCAAACTTGAGGAACATGCCTCATCTTCCATCTGGGCACATTGTGACCTCCTGGACTTGTTCGTGAATTCTTCAGCTATTGACAACTTGCCCATTCTTTGCTGATTGTTTCCAGCATATTGTGTTCTAATTCTTATTTTAGAGTCATTGATCATTTATAGTGGTTGGATCAGCAACCAACAGCTGGAAACTCCATTTAATAAAAATTAAAGCTTCAATTAGAGCAACAGCTAGAAAATGTTAGCATGAGTAGTTTGTTATAATGAGGTTTAATAATGATTAAATTCTTTAATTTATTCTGTAGGGAGGTGCTCTTTCATTGTACACAGCACTGACAACACATCAGAAGCTTGGAGGTGTGATTGCCCTTAGCTGTTGGCTTCCACTTCGGAATGCTTTTCCAGAGGTACTAATTAAATAACCATTGTCCTCCTTTGGGTGATTACTAAATAAGCAACAAAGATCCAGCACTCTCCCACTATGCAAGATAAGAGAGAGATGTTAGAAAACTTAAGCATGGTGTAATGGTGGATATTTTATTTTAAGAGAAAATAATTCTACTGTGAAGGCTGCAAAAACTGATATTCGCAGAAGTAAAGCTGTATATGAAATGTTTTGGTTTGGCAGCTATAATGTACCAGTTTTTTTGGTGATATGTAATGTGGAAATTTGTGTGTCATCACAGATATGGTTATTTTACTGGTCTGTTATTGAAGACAGCCAATGAAATAAGTACAAGTTTCATGCAATTCATGCAATCACATTATTGATTAAGGAAAAAGTTGTGAGTTCATGATTGCTTTAAAGATACCAACATAAACATACCAACTCAATTTTTAAACTAAATTTACTGTAATTGGTATTCCCATCCTTTGAATTCTTGTGCATTTAAAATAGCCTAAAAATCCTAAATGTTCTGTGCATATGGCCATGTCTATGTGTACTAGATTATCGATACTAGATTATCGATTTTCAATTAGGAAAGGTTTTTTCTTCAAAATCTGAGACATCTTGTGGATTTGGAAATCTATTAGGAAACTTCCAGATTCTCCATGCACCTAATGCACTAATGCCAAATCATGTGCAGAGGTAATCAGCACGCAAGCCATATTTAAATGCTAATAGTAAAATTGCAGATGCTGGTAATCTGAAATAAAAATAGGAAATGCTGGAAACACTCAATAGGTCAGACAGCATCTATGGAAAGAGAAACAGTTAACCTTTCAGGTTGAAGATCCTTTGTCAGACTTGCTGAGTGTTTTTGGCATTTTCTGTTACGTCACTCATTCATGCCTGTGCATCCTGCAGAAGGAACAGATCACATACGTCGGAGCTGGACTTCATGAGATCTATTTTGTCAAAAGAGATTGGACAAACCAGGACCCATCCTGTAGAGGCTGGCACTGGAAACTGGCACCAACTTCAGTTAGGACTATTGAACTTACAAACACAAGGCATCCCTCCCTCATACACTCCCATGTCCCAGTTTTCCCCAACAGCAGTGATCCACTGCTCCCAGCACCTGATCTTTTTTTTTGAAAATGCATTCGTTGAAATAATTTAATAAACTGAAGTGGTGGGATAGTCTTACTGAGGTAACACAAACTATTTGTTTCCTTCATTCTAATTCCAAGTGTGAAGTGCTCTCATCCATCATCCATGCAACCTTTCTCATTGAACTTTTTACTGGCAAGAATTGCTATTATTGTTTCTTTTATTATTTGATCCCATAAATAATGATGGTGATGACCAAATAATTTGTTTTTATATTGGAGAAATTAATTTTGACCAGGATATCAGGGATAATACCCCCACCACCACCACCTCTGAAAGAATGGAATGGGATCTTTTATGATCATGCAAGAGTTGATAGTCTCAGTTTAATGTGTCATATACAAAGTTGCACATCTAAGTGCAGCCCTTTTTATTGCTGTATTGGAGTGTTAACTTTGTGCTCAAGTCTGAAGAAGGATTTGAACTCTCAACTACCAGAGAAAAGAATGATACCAGTTTAATCACAGCTGTTATAGCATGTATGTTTACTTTGGCTTTTAATTTCACCTAATGTATTTATTATAGACCAAAGGCTTTAATAATCAACTTTGAGTTTAAGTTGGAACAGTACTCTACATGCATTTGAACCCCTTTGCAATGAAGTATAATTTTTTTTAAATCTTTAGTTCCCATTTCCTATATTAAAGAAAATGAATGTATTCTAACTGTAGCAGTTCCCACTCTACTCAATTATTCATTACACTATCACAAGGTTAGTTCATTACATTGTTTATTAAGTATCAGTTCAGTGCCCATTGCTAATTATATTGTGAATATGTTTAAAATTGAAAGAAATTGAAGTCATAGTGAAACTAATGTTCCTTTTCTGTTTCATCTGCAACTCGTAAGAAAATTCATGTTCTTAGATGTAAACTATTGTTGTGTCATTTTACATATTGCTTAACAGGCAAAAGCTTAGGAAAGATGTTTTATTAACCAAGGTTCATTGCCAGATTTCCCTGCCCTCGTCCAACTATTTGACAACATTTGTGCCATGGTTTATCTAGCCACAATTATCTCAGCAACCCAGTGGGATTTATATAATTAAGTTGTGAGCATAAACAACTTGCACTGCTACAAAATTCATGTTGCATTAGAAGAAAAATACTGTTACTAATGGATTATTTTGATTGTACGATTGTAAATGTTATGTATCAGAGCTTTTAAGCTATTTTTTTTGACTGTTTGCCACACGTGAAAAGGTTAAATAGTAATCTTGATATTTGAGTGTGTAGTTGCTAAAAATTGACTAGAGTGCAAAAATCAGTCATCTGAGTAACAGTGCACAATTTTGAATGGAAATATGCACTTTAACATTCATTCTCCAGGATTTTCATTTCCATAAAATATATCACAGAATTTCACACAACTTTTATTCCTGTTTATTTTTATTGAACAGTGAATCAGCACAAGTCCTAGTTATTATTGTCTTTTTGTTCCCAAGGCAGCTGTTAATAGTCCAAACAAAGATATTCCTGTTCTTCAATGTCATGGAAAGGAAGACTCTCTTGTGCCTCTAACGTTTGGTGAACTTACTGCTGATAAATTAAAAACTATCATCAATCCAGACAATGTCACTTTCAAGTCCTACCCACACATGATGCATAGTTCTTGTCCCAAGGTAAACAATTAAAAATCTTAAAATGTTGAAGTTGAATATATTCTAAAAATATTGTCAAAAATTATGGTTGTATTGAACAAATGCAGGATAGCCACCTTACCTAGGTGCTTTAATGTCAGTCTATAGAATTTAAATGTCACCTGATAAGCTGTTAAAATGGCAGAATTGTTCTTTTCAAAATGCATAGTTTCAAGTACAAATTAAGGAACTTTTTTTTTAGAATTCTGTGATATTTATGATTATTTTGCCTTTTTTTTTGACCCTCATTTCACCTGAAGAGACAATTCCTGTGTTCCACCTCCATTGGTTCAGTGATTAAATGAATCATTTTCTATGGTACAGATTTATAAACCAGAAAGATCTTTATTGGATTCTAGTCTTTACCAAGGTAACTACTCTAAGCCAGGGTGATGAAAGAAGTACCAGATAATCCTACGTGTCTGAATTATAAAAGCAAAAAAAACACCTTATTTCATGGGTAGCATTAGAAAAGACATACATCTAAATAGTTGTTTTTCATGAATTTTTTTTTGTTTATCATACCAATATACCCTACCAAAACTATTTTTTACACTGGACTTCAAAGTGAAATAAGAACCTCATTATACAAAATGCAATGCACCAGCTGTTTGCCATTTTTGTTTCAAAAAAACAAAATTGTAATACATTCAATACCACTGTATTCCTCAATGACCCTCTCTCTCTCTCTCCCTCTCTCCCCACTGCTAGTACTACCAGAAAATTAGCAGTCTAAAAGTTCATTAACTGCCAAGTATCATGGGGAAGAATGCTTTTACTAGTTAATGCAATCATTTTGAAAATGCTTTGAGATGAAAATGTAGCTTTTAAAGGTGCCATATATTGTTCCATATTCAAATACCACCAATAAATAGTTGGAGAGTTCCACAAGTAGCTTTCACCCTAATAAGGAGAAGGAAAACACTGAAGTTTTTTATTATTAGGCATTTACATTTAGCAGCTGTGAAGTAATTAATTTATTATCACATCGATTATTTGGAATTAGAAGTTGTTCTAAGAGGAATATACTTTTGACACAAGATTTGAATTAAAAGTGACGAGTCAGGAAGCCGAGATAGATGTGGGATATTTTGGTTTCAAAATGGAATTTGGGGATATTTGGGCTTAAAATGGTGCAGTGGAGCTCAGCATTTTGGTGTTGATGTTTGGAGTTGGGGTTTTCATGGTTAGTAGGTAGCCTGCTGTACTAAGGGGCTAGGCTCTACTTGGTTTAATCCCTTGAAATGCATTTTATCCGGTGTTTACCCCTGCTCCCACGAGGGACAGATGTCAATGTTCTGATTGTCACATATATTAAAGCCAGTTTCTGGCTGTTTATGTTAAAACAATTCTAACAGCCTTTTATTTTATTAGGAAATGTTGGATGTCAAAGCGTTCATTGAAAAGCAGCTACCTCCAATCAACTAATAAGATACCAGAAACATTTTTCTAAGAAGCTGCACCAGCATCTGATCATGATAGACCCTAATCCTTCCTTTCACTTGCCTCCATCCATCATTTTAACATTTGCACATTTTTTTCCTGAATTTACATTCTAATTTTCACTAAGGAACTTTGTGCTACATTGGGGTTGTGCTGCCTGCTGGTTTATAAATACCGAGCACTGCAGTAATCGCAGGCAGAATTTAAGATGCTCATCTACAATGCAAGCATTTGAATTTTTACTTTGTCCAAGTACTTTTTGTTTTATTCAGACTGAGATTCATTTTATCTTGACTAAGTGTGGTATTGGTGAGTGTATGACCATTTAGAAAAATGTTAGAAGATGCAAGTTTCTATAATCTCCCAAAAAATCATTTGCTATTGGTCTTTTAATGCAGCAAATATTGTCATAGAAAATCAAATAAAGGTCATATTTGATAACCAATGGTGCTTGTCTCATATAAGTGTACTGTTTTGATTAGTTTAAACGTGCATTTCTTCTCTAAAAATTATTTGGCATCCACATAGCACAGTATAAAAACATTAGGAAGAAGTGTTCTAATGGAACAAGTTTCCAAGTTAATGTGTAGACAAAACTGCATGAAGCCAAGAGCAGCATAACAATTGGTACTTGCTAATTTGAATAAATGAAGTTTGTTTGACAATATTAATTATGTAATCCAATATACCGATTTAAGAAACAATTCTAAATTGAGCAATTATTGGTTTTATTGTAGTTTTCTTTGATATATACAGTTCCAAGTTCTCAACTGTGCAGGGATATCTTTATATGATTTATATATTCCAGTTAGATTTGTGCAAAGTTATAATGATGGATGTGGCTTGTGTATTTTATTTACTTTTTGTATAATGTGGAATTTACCTACATTTTTAAAAAATAAGAATATGGATTCATCTCGGTCTAATATGTGGCCTGTATAACACACAAATAATTCTAGAATGCAACTAGGTTTCGATGGCAAGCATGCTTCATAATTCTCAAAGTAGCATGATGAGATTTAATAGAACCATCTGTCACAATTGGTACAATGTTTAATTTATTTCTGGGAAAATATGACTTTTGTACAGGAATTGCATTTTTTTAATGTTAATTCCCAGGGAAACGAGGTGAAGTTCCTTTTCAGATACATTTTACCATCAAGTTTGAAAGATTTTCAGAAATAAATTGTGTTCCAATTGAATGAACATAAAAATGTAAAGGAATGCTTAATGCAATTTAGGAGCAAAAAAAAATTGTGTGGTAGATAAACATTTTGGGAATATGTTCACAGTCACAAGAAATGTACCTGACTTCATAAGGTAAAACCAATGCATGTGTAAAGATTTTTGTTAATTAAATTCATTACTGTGAAAGAGTCCTGCAGTTTCTGTACAACATGTAACTGTGAAGAAGTGCTGCTAACAGCTGATTCACAAATATTTGCCAAGATTAAGATAAATATGCCCTATTTTAGTGCATATAGTAATTTCAGAAAATTAGCTAAAAATATGATTTTAAAATAAACCAACACTTGGTACTGGACCATTGACCTCTTTTGGGCTACGTATTTTTAGTTATTTCCTTCTGAGTTATTTGTTCTCTCTTAGGCTAAAATTGTTTAAATATTTTCAAACCAAAATCCAGTGCAGATAAAATAGATAGGGGCTTTGTCTAAAATGTTCAGGCTATGACAAATGGACTTCTGTGTTCTACTTGTACTTATTTGCTGGTTTGTCCTGTTGGAATTTTGTGGGCTGGGAACTTTACAAAGGATTGTCCTTAATGCTGTTGTCTGAATTGGTGAATAAAACCAAAATTAGAAAAGAAAGATTTGTTTGCATCAATAATTTGAAACTTTGTGTAGACTGAGACTTTACAAACCCATGAAGGAAAGTACCAGATGAACAAACTGAAAATGGCATTGGAAATCTGCAAAATAATTAATGGTAAAGTACATAATGTAGAGAATTTAAAAATAAAACTACATTACATCATATAGATTTTGGCTTGGGTAATGCAGTGATTGAATTATCTGGCTAGAAAGCTGTATTAGCAATTCAGAGATCCAAGTTCAAATCCCAGCATGCAGGTGTGGAATTTAACATCAGTTAAATTTGAAAGATGGTCCTTAGTATTGATCATAAAGAAAACAAAATAAATTACTGGATTACAATGAAAAACCCATCTGGTTTAACATGTCCTTCACAGGAAATCTGCCAGCTTTGCATGGTCTAACCTTTATATGATTTATGCATCAATGGTTGAATCTTAAATGCCCTCTGAAATAGCCCAGCAGGTCTTCCAGGGGTGGGCAAAAAAACCAGTGTCACAGGGTAAAAGTTTTATTCATTTGACAGAATATGATACTTGCCAATGATAGGATGTGGTTGAGGCAAATAACTTGGATGCTTTCACAATTATGTAAGACAAGTGGGAATGAAATAAATCTGAGCTGAGGGAGATAGAATGGAAAGAGACTTGCAAAGACTCCAAATATCAGTACAGATAGTTAAGCATCCTGTTCCTGTGCTGTGTATTCTATTCAACTCACAGCTCAGTCTCACAAGTATTAGTATATTGAGAAAACATGAAACTAGAACAACACTCCCTGGAGTCAACATCAAATTACACTTCTCTCAGATGATTGACGTATAACCATAAATTTAGGAGGGGGTAAAATAAATAATACAGTAAAATTATTAATAACCTGCCCCTTCAGCCATGTCCTGCTCCATCAGTGGAAGAGGCTGAAGTTCTCGGATTGACCTCATTAACCAACTCAACACCCACAAACCCCCTCCTTAGGCAGTCCATTGATTTCAGGACGAGGAATAGGATTAACCCAAGAGCCTGGTATTTCACAACTTGTGGTTGTTTTGGTGTTTAGATTGAGCAAGACAAAAGTAAGTCAAATTCCTGTTTCTTTTCGCTTGGAATTTTATGATTATTTTCTTAAATAATACACTTATTTTCAGAAATACACAGAACAGGCATTGCAATGCCATCTCTTATGTACCAACCAATACATCATCGATGACTACATAGAAGAACATAAGATGGTGGACATGTTTACACTTTTCAGAGAAATATGTTCAATGTTTTTTGGACCTGAAGCACAGGTCCTCTATTGTTTACCTCACATCATCCCCATAAATAGACTCATTCCAAGATATGTCTATGGGGATGGTGTGAGGTAAAAAAAAATCAAGGAGCTTATGGTAACGTAATGGGTTTCACCTGAGCCTACTGTCAGACAAGTCTTGTATGAAACCACAACTTGTATTTTAGGGGGGAAAAAACAAATTTGTTCCTTTCTGATTACACTGAAGGCCTCCATATAGCTGGTATAATAGATGGTAATAATAATTGAATAATTATCTTCAGATAGTCAGATCTTCAGAATTATCTTAGGCACATCAATGTGCTTATCTAAGAGCCTCTTGAATGCCTCTATCATATTTGCCTCTGCTACCAACCCTAGCAGCGCATTCCAGGCACTCACCACTCTGTGTATGGAAAGTTGCCCTGCACATCTGTTTTCAACTTACCCTCCTCACCTTAAATGCATGCCCTCTAGTATTAGACATGTCTTGTGTAAAAACATGTTTATCCATAAATTGTGATGCATCAAAGATGTAGTTATCGTACAAAACTGATTGTCGGTGAGTAAAAGGCTGTAAATTAATTCTGAGCTGGGCTTGTATAGCACCACTTCAAATCAATAAAATGGTGGGTGTTATGTGGTGTGATTGTTCAGCCAACAATTTTGACTATTTTAGTGGTATATTGAATCAGGATGAAGACATCCGCTTTTGTTCTAGAATGTATTCCGCTGCCCCCCCCGCCCTCCTCATCTGCCTCCTTTTAAATAGCCCAGGCACAGAATGGCCTAAAATTAAAGGAATTATTCTCCTACCTATGAAATAAATATTCACATGCATGGTCCTATGTTTGTCTATTAACTAGCCGTACATTTAGATTTGCAAAATGAAAGCATTAAATATGACCACTGGCTGCTAATCATTCCATCAATACCACTGAGTATAGCTACAAGAACAGAATCATGCACTATAGACCACTTTCCAAACATCTTTCAGTTACATTTAGGAAAAAAATCAGTATATGATAAATCAATCTTGAAACCATTTTTGGCGCCTTCTTTTCCACACCTGCAACATTTCAGTTAGTCATCTCAAGTGCAACAAAATTGAAGAGGAACAGAGTAACATGCACATCCTTCATTAACATCCTTGCCATCTTCCACGTATGTAAATAATGATATAGTCACAAAGGAAAACTGCAAGAAAGAATTCATAACAATTGTCTGATTATGACTTTTAAATTTACAACCTAACCTTTAATTATAAAAATTTTAAAAGTTTTTCCA
>JARFYF010000119.1:33019658-33030165 GCA_030265395.1 Rhina ancylostomus | reverse complement strand
TACTCTCTGAAATGGCCAAGCATACCATTTATTTCATGAACAATTAATAAAGAGCAATAAACAGCAGCCTTACTAGAAATACAGCAAATGATCAAATAAAAAGCTATGGTTCCAAAACTTTACCTATGATGAGTGCTAATCCATCTTATTAGAAACCATGCAGAGAGTGCTTGGCCATGGGCATCATGCTCAGTCTCTCACTTGTTGTGGGTGAGATATGAGAGTTGCACAAGGCCAAGCAGAATAATCAATGGAATGAATTTTGGAGGCAGAGTACAACATGCTGACACTACTTTACAGAGCATTTAGCACGACAAAGCAGCAAATGAATATCTAGGCATTTCTCTCTATGTGACCTTTAATCAACTCCTTTAATCATGTTAAGCACTTGGAATAGATTGGCACTTAATTCTTTTACACACAGGGGAATGCAAACCTGGTTTATGCATCGTCGCGACAGACTTAACCCCTTCAGTCCCAAAATCATTCTGGCAAGTTTGCATTTCGCCCCACTTTTAGGTCAATGGGTCATTTCTAGGGTTTCTTCACAGGACATAATGCAGAGACCAAAATGGGGTCCATTTTGGCCAGTGCCTCTTGGTGGAATGAAGAGGGGAAAAATCAAACAGTTATGTAGAATGAGACAGTGTGACTTTCCATCCATTAATTTAAAATTAGCAGGAAAATCAGGCTGAATCAGTGACCGAACAGTTAGCCATGCAATTTTCACACACAGACACTATTGTTATGACAAAAAGCTACCCTGGTGTGTCAGCAACAAAATAATAAAACTAATCATATAAGTATAAGAAAATCCTAAAATCTAACCCAGATGTTAAAATAAATAAGTATTGATTACCTTGTTTTTCATCTTTTTGTTGCTTTCTTTGAGGTGAGAGAAAGCTGTTCCATGCATTTATCTCTGATCTTTATTGGCATCTTCATTACTTAGTAACGAGTGAAGCACAACCTCAATTTGCTCTCACGTATGCAATGGAGCAACAACTTTGGTGCAGGATGACGGTGAGTAAGAACAGTATGAATAACTAGTTTTATTCTCCAAGAATAGCAGCTGCAAAGAAGGTTGTGCAATCTTGTTTCAAACAAATATATCTCTTTAAAAATTGCATGGCTGTTTGGGATCTCTAATCATTGTATTGTGGTACGTATATTTCGGCATTTTCTCTGGATAATTTTCCATAAAGTCATTGATGAATTCAAGATAGGTCCCTGGCAAATGGCTAGCATGTAGGTAAAACAAGTAATTACTAAAGCTAACAGGATGTTATTGTTTATTGCAAGGGGAATTCAACATTAAGGAGATTATGCTTCAGTTATATAAGGCACTGTTGAAACCATGTCTGCTGTACTGCCTACAGTATGGGTCTCTTTATTTAGGGAAGAATGATGATGTGATTGGTATTGAATGATTATAGTAAGGGTAATGGAAGCACTTCAGAAAAAGGGTACTTGGAACGGGTGGGTTACTGGGAAAGATTGGATATACAACATGGAGTTCAGTAAAATGAGGGGTGACTGATTTCAAATGGGTGAGTTCCTGTAAGGAAAATAAATTAAACAGCAGGTGCTAAAATCCAAAGCAAAAATAGAAATGCTGGAAGAACTCACCCAGTCAAGCAGCTTCCATGGAAAGAGAAATCAGTCAAAGTTTTGGGTCAGTGGCCTTTCATCAGAATTTGAAGGGTCTTGACTGGGATAGGATATTTCCACATTGGAGAAAATTGAACTGAGGGTCATGACTAAAGGTAAGGGGTCTTTGAGTTATGATCAATATATGGCATCTTTTATTCCTCAGTTGGTTGTGAGTCTTTGGAAGTCTCTTTCTCAAAGGGCAGTGGAAACAGGGTCTGGATATTTTTAAGGTGGAAGTAGATTCTTGATAAGCAAGGTTCCCATGAGATTCAGGACAAAACTGTCACAATATTACTACGTACTGAAGCAGGCTTGAAGAATTGAATGGCCTTCTCCTACTCCTGATTTATATATTTGTATCACACGAGGATATAAAAGTTACTGAGAGTTCAATATATAAGATAAGATTAGTCACATTGAAATACACAGTGAAATGCATCTTTTGCGTAGAATGTTCTGGGGACAGCCCGCAAGTGTCGCCACGCTTCTGGCGCCAACATAGCATGCCCACAGCTTTCTAACCTGTACATCTTTGGAATGTGGGAGGAAACTGGAGCACCCGGAGGAAACCCATGCAGACATGGGAAGAACATATAACCTCCTTACAGACAGTGGCCAGAATTTAACCCAGGTCTCTGGCGCTGTAATAGCGTTATGCTAACCGCTACACTACCGTGCCTGTCCCTACCCATGACCTTGGCATTATCAGCACCATATGTAGAGCATGTACAGAGATGTGTAAGTAATATCTCACATTGTAATTTTAATAATAAAACTATGTAACTCAAAGTTAGGTTGTGATTAGACCACCTTGTGATAATTCTCTGATTCCCTGATTTAGAGACTGGAGGTGGCAACCCATTGCAGAAATTAATCATGGCTTGATCCTTGATTACTGTGCTGAGGGAATCTGCACCATCAGTCTTCCCCAAGTGACATCAAATCAAGTTTTCTATTTGCTTGTAGAAATAAAAGATCTTGTGTCGCAATTCAAAGAGCAGGGTACAATCCTGGCCAACATACATATTTCAATCAAGATTAATGGGCCATTTACCTCGATTGCACTTATAGGATGTAAGTGTGTACAAATTTGCCTTCATAATAGACACTACAATTCAGAATCATTTATTTCATAGCCATCAGCAGAATCTTGTGGGCATGGATTGCCATATTAATGAAATTACTTTTTCTTACTGGTGTCATGGAGCAAAATTTGAATTTATTATGATGCAACCAGCATAGATGGGGTAAATGGAACATAAAATGTAGAACATTAGAACAGTACAGCACAGGAACAGACCCTCCTACCCACAAGGCCTGCACCGAACACAATGGTAAATTAAACTATATCTCTACTGTCTGCGCATGATCCATATCCCTCCAATCCCTGCATATTCATGTGCCTGTCTAAAAGCCCCTTAAATACCACTATTATATCTGCTTCCACCACTACTCTGGCAGCCCATGCCCACACCTATCACTCTCCATTTTTGTAAAACAACTTGCCCTGCACATTTCCTTAAATTTACCCCCTCTCACCTTAAATGCATATCCTCTAGTGTTTGACATTTCTAATCTGGGGGAAAATGATTCAGTCTCCTTGATCTGTACCTCTTATAAATAGAAAGAAGTTCTTCTCATTACTAGATGGTTCAATGACCAAGACACACAAAATTAAGATTAGGTGCAAAAGAGGAATGTGAGAAAAACAATTTTTTTTAAACAGACAGTATTAATGAGTTGAAACCTACTGCTGCTGGGGGGAGTGCAAACAGAAACAATCGGAGTGAGCTGGATTGGCATTTGAGGGATAGTAATATGCAGGGCAATGGGCAAAATGTTGGGGAATAGGATTGACTAAATTTCTCTGCTCAGAGCCAGCAGAGACTTCATGCACCTTATGGCCTTCATTCTACTGTGCTACACTTCCTCAGTCCTGTAATTACAAACCAAGTCACGATCAACTTCTCAAGCTGATTCTACAGTTCCATTATGCAATGATTCTATGCGTGTTTTCAACTTCATTTTAAGTGACATCAATCCAAAAGTAATAAAATAATTTAGGAAACAACTCCCAAGGGGCCCAAGTCGGGAGCAGTGAGTCCATAGACAATTTTATATTATTTATTAGTTTTTTCCTCCTTACCTTTGACCCATCCCCCGGTGGATCAGCTCTCCCCTCCTCCCCTGCACCTGCCTATCATTATCTCTTACCTGCATCTACCTATCACCACCCTGTGCCCACCCCACTTCCCCTCTTTTGTCCACCTTTCACTGCTCTGCTTTTCCCTTCTATACATTGGGCTTCCCCTTTTCCTATCTCCAGTCCTGAAGAAGGGTCCTGACCCAAAGCATTGATTGCCTGCTTTTCTCCACAGATGCTGCCTGGCCTGCTGAGTTCCTCCAGCATCATCGTGTTTTTCATCTTGATTCCAGCATCTGCAGTCCTTTATTTCTCTAAAGTCTTTATCATATTGTCCCACCAGACTCTATTGAATGAGGGCATTAAGAATTAAGCTTGCAGCATGGCACTTTGTAGGGCAGAGAAGGTAGGGATGGCAAGCTCTATTCTGAGTCACCTGGGTTCTTAATATCAAAATATAAACCTAAGTATTTTTCCTGGTGATAGCTCACAATTGACCACAATTATCAAATTTGTTTATATTAGTTGCATTTGCTGGTCCAGATGAATAAAATTAAGCTTCCATATCTTGTTTATTAAAACAGTCTATTCTTGATTTATGTCTAATGAG
The DNA here is from genome assembly GCA_030265395.1 of Rhina ancylostomus. Taxonomy (NCBI): domain Eukaryota; kingdom Metazoa; phylum Chordata; class Chondrichthyes; order Rhinopristiformes; family Rhinidae; genus Rhina; species Rhina ancylostomus. The sequence goes on along the minus strand of JARFYF010000119.1, from coordinate 33,025,759 downwards.
AAAACAATGATCAAGAATGTTCCTTTATGTGAATCTTCTTGGATTGCTTTGATACAACCATAAAGTACATAACATACTAGCTGTTCGTAGGAAATTAAAGTGAGCAATGAGGCTGCTATGTTTCCTGCATTACCCTGGAAGTATGGTGAATGTTCTTAAACTGATTGTAAAAATGCTTAGGGATGCATTGAAAGGCAGTATAGAAATGCAAGTTTTCAATTATAGTTAAATAATTGTATTTTTTCTCAGCCTTCAAATCCCAGGTCTTCTTGCTGCTCATTCTTTAGCCTTAGCTTCTGTCTTGGGTTTGCAAGATCACACATCAGACTGCAGATTCCAATGATGTCTCTGCAGCTGCTTAACTTGTACTGCAGTGTGCCTGTGGACTGCTGCAAGCTACAAAATTTCTTCTCAAAATTGGTAGCATTTGCCACTGTCACCCTGGTAATTTCATGGCTGCCATTGCATCTGCTCTCAACAGCTGTGTTTGGAGAGTGCACTGGTATACATAGCTGTGGAAGTAAAAAGTAGCCCTTTCTCACTCCCCCACCCTAAGGATTCAAATTTCTGGGCAGTGCTAACTGCTGAAGGTGTCCAACATTGCAGTCTCCATCAGATTGAAGGAGCCATGAGTGTTTTATACATGTGGCATTCACTGAAAGGAAATTCTTTGCACAACCCAGAACAAGCTGCATATTGAGGAAACCATTCCTATTGATGAAAGGCTCTTCATGAGGCCCTAATGGGGATGTGAATGTAGTTAGTGGCTGTCTGAACTCATGGGAAGCATGCAATTCTGGCAAATCCCTGTGCCCAGGTGTCACTTTTTTCCTCACTGTAAAGTGAAATTAGTACCTTCACAACCACTCTGCAGCGTATTGGGAGACAAGCCAAAAATCTGAGAAAATACACAATTTACAAAAGTAGAATTAACTGCTGTAAGTTGTATAAAGTATATAAAGTGTATAACTGGTATCTGCTTTTGATTGATTATGATAGATCACTGCCGGTTTGTGAAATTAACAGGTCATCTTGTTGGAATGGAAAAATTAAACAACAATTAATTTTAATCAAACCATATCACTGTCAATAGAGATGTACACCAGTAACATTTACAGCAAATGGTACTATGTCCAAGTTGTTAGAAAAATGGGCTTTTGCCTAGAAATTCATTGCCACTCTTTTTTTATTTAAGTTTTTACTGAAACTTAATGCTAATGTTGCATCAGATATTAAAAATATTTCACACACTTCTTTCTATTTAGTACCACAGATTGTGCACTGGAACAAAATTCTCATTTAACAGAACATGAACTCAGAAGATTTATGGATATGATTGAATATTACCTATGGGAGACAGAAATAGTCCCTTGAGTGACCAGATAACAACTTAATCCCCAGTCAATAGTGCTAATCACTGTATAGCAGTGTCAGGACATTGTACTCTTGTTCTGAAATTCAATGGAATGAGTTTAACAGGCATAGCACAACACACGGGTGCTACTATAATGACTGTTTAGCACTACTGACTTGGGATAAATTTCTTGTCATACTTTTTGTTTACAAGGAAATGGAAGCATTGATTTTTTTTTCCCCTAGTTAAAATGCATTTGCCCTTCTCTGATTTGTAATTCTTATGTTGGGTTCTATATTTACAGATGCAATTACAATATTCCATATTTACTAAATCATCATAAACTGATGCTGTTTGTGAGGATGAACTGGAGAATGTGAAATGGAAGTTGCTTTTCCAATGTTTAGTATTTACAGATAATTACTTCACTTTTCCCCTCTGGTATCACAGTAATATTATGAGAAAGAAATAGTCCATTTTTGACAATGGGTGTATAGTATGTGTTTTATTTTGGCTATTAAAATAACTTGTGTTAAAACTGGATGGATGAAATTGAGGATCTATTATCCTAAGAATTATTGTTCTCATTAAATTGTTTTCCAGTAAATTACATCCATCTTCCCATTTTATCTCCTGTGTTAGATGATATTGTAAATACTTTCCACTCAATTATTATTTTCATTACATTGGAAGCAGGGTTAGGGCATAAGAGTCCTTTAACTTGCTCTGGCATGCATTATGATTGTGGTTGATTTTGTACTTCAGAGCAGTTGGCTGCCCTGTCTCCTTTATTCCTGGTTCCCTATGTGTTCAACAATAATTGGTCTCAATCTTGAACATATTCAAGACTAAGTATCCACAGCCCTCTGGGATAGAGAATTTCAGAGATTTACGGCTTCCTATGACCTTTTATCCTGAGACTATCCTTCTAATTCTAGACTTTCCAACTTGAGGAACTAGCCTCTTTGCATCATTCATCCTGTCAAATCTCTTGAGTCTCAATGAGATTGCCTCTCATTCTTCTAAACTGAATATAGACCAATCTTGCTCAATCTCACCTCTTAGATTAGGTTCCTTGTACTAGGAATTGGTATCATAGATATGCACTACACTGCTTCCAAGACGTATACAAAAACTGCATCCAGCACTCTAGGTTCACTGCAAAGTCCTCTGGTCACCTTTTACTAAAAATTACCATTCAAAATCACTGTCATTGGCCCTTTCCTCAAACTTCATACTCTCCATAATAAATTGCTAGTCCATGTCCTGTTTTGTTTCTTCTTCAAAGCACTTAACCATGTTATAGCACCTCAAGTCTTTACAACCAATCTACGTTGTAACACTCCCGAATTGGGTTTCTATCCCTGCCTCTGCAGTGAAATGGCCCTAATCAGAGTCTTAAATGAGGTACTATTTGACTGTGATGTTGGTCTATTATTCCTCCTCATTCCTCCTACAACCCTTCAACCATGACATCCTCCATTTTCCAAATGAATGGGACTGCTGCCATCCAGTACTAGTCTTGCCTGTTGCATCCTAGCCAGAGGATGCTTGCAATGACCTTGCCTTCAACTATTAGCCACAAAACTGTCCAAAATCTGTGCACTGCTGGCCTTTTATTCCTTATTAGCATCATCTGAAGGCATGGCCTCTGGTTCTAAGTGTAAGCTGATAACACCCAACTATACTCCTCCACTGTATTATGTCTGAGTTGTCTCACATTTAGTTTAGGATTAGGCACCGTTTCCTCCAGTTCAACATCAAGAAGATTAATGTAATAATTTTCAGTTCTGTACACGAAGCTAATTTCTTCTCGCCTCTGTCCAAGCCATCTGAGATTTTCGTAGCCTTGGTATCCATGTAATCTTAACGTGGTTTTATCACAAAGATGGGCTAGTTTCATCTTTGTAATGCTCCACTACTGCCTCAGCCAAATTATCGTACTATGTTCAAAGTTTTTCTGTGGGAATGAAATTTGTTGTAAATCTTTGCAGTTGCTTTATGTTCAAAACATTGGAACTAATTACTTTGGTGAGTAATATCCATTTATTGTTTTGCAGTCTACCAGAATTGGGATGTCTGTAAATGCTATCAGGAAGCAAAGTAAAGAAGAAGATGTCATATCTTTGGCAAAATCCCTCATTAAATCCTGGAAGAAACTCTTGGGTAAGGAACTATATACTCAAGACTTGGTCCAAACCCATTAATTTCCCATCTTGGAAAGATTACTTGTGGTATCTGGATTATGACAATGGCCCATTCACACAAATGGATAATTTATGGGACTCTTTGCCAGACACACAGCAGAAACAATGATGATTAATCATGTCGTTTCTGGGGCTGCTAAAAGTTAAGTCCTTGAATAGAAAGTATGGGGCAGGTGTAATGAAGATCCAACAAAGGCATAAATGAGTTGCCAGTGGCCTGCTCTGTAGGTTATTCTGTTTCATTAGGCTATCTGTTTCTGCCCCTTTCACAGCATTGACTAACTATCTCCCTGTCTTTTCATTTATGTTTGTATAATTTCTGACAAGTTATTAAGGTCTTGATACCTTTCTGTATAATTTGATCATGCATTCCAAAGTGCAAGTGCTGTCTCTTTAAACCTCAAATATCTCCATTTAGGGGCTGAGGTAGTCACCTTCAAGGTAAAAACACACTCTGTAGAGTGAGTTCTGAGTTGGTTTGAAGTATTCTGTTACAATAGAGATCTCAAATTAACTTCCTAATATTGCAGCTGTCTTGTTCATTGGTGTATGTGTAGGTTTCTTGTTTTTCCTGAGGTTTTGTAAGTTGCTAGCTAGTGCTGAAGGTGAGCCTTTGTACTGGGAAGATAAGGGAGAAATAAAGTTGTACATTAAAATCAATGTCAAAAGTGAGAGAATAGAAAGCTGTAAGAAAATCTTGCACGTTCTGAGATAAATTAAGAAAGATAATTTATAGGACATGTATCAATACAGAATGAAACTTTCAATATATAAGCTGTTATTTTACAGGTTTTACTGACACTGAATGACCTTTAGACAGTGGCGGGAAAAGACTGCAAATTATTTTCCAATGTGTGATTCTGAGTTTTAAAAAAAACTGCATATTTAACTAGTATGCAAATAGTTGTTCCTAGTATCACCCATTAGAATGCAGGGAATTGTATAAATCGCATTCTATTCCAAATTTCACATTAGAGAAGACCTGCATTTTGCCCAATCTACATGGAGGGTTGTGCAATGAGGAATTGTATAACTTCCTCAGCTGTGTATTGTCCTTTAAAGTTAGGTTAATGTAAAGTTTTGCAAAGTGATTTTGCATGCAAGTTTGTAAGGAGTAAACAGATGCAGATGGAACAACACCCAAAATCACTTATCCTGCTTTGTCACTTATAGAATTTCTATATTTATAGCATTTCTTGGGCACATGCGCCAAGGACACCTTAAAAGAAATATCTTCTAACCTTTGTTAATGGCTATGGCTGCATAGAATTGAATCATTAGCAGCAGGAAAACCTGCAGTTGGTATTTGGTATATGTATTTATCTCTTCCTATGGAAGGACCAATAGCTATAGCATGAAGTTGCCAAGCTACCAGATTCTTCAAGTCTGCCATAGGTTATCGTGACAATGCCATATCAAACAAGTGAAAAGTAAGCATGGGTGGGACACAGTGGTTAACTTCTCAAGGAGAATGGTCTCTCCAATGTGAACTGAAAAATGTCATCCTGTTAATGTTGAGGGTGACCTGTCCCAATGACTACTGTCTGGTAGTGCTTGCATCCATTGTAATGAAGTGTTTCAAGAGATTGGTTTTTGGCTCGAATTAACTCCTGCCTCAGAAGGACCTGAGCCCACTTCAATTCGCCTATTACCACAATAGATCTGCAGCTGGCTTTCCACTTTGCTGTGGGCCACCTCAACAACCTGAACCTATACAGCGTTCAACTTATCATCAAGCTCCAAGACCTAGGCCTCTTTACCTCCCTCTGCAGTTGCATCCTAGACTTCCACTCTGGGAGATTGCAATCAGTATGGATCAGAAACTTCATCTCCTCCTCACTGACCATCAACACAGGCATGCCTCAGGGCTGCATGCTTAGCCCCCTGCTCTTCTCTCTCGCTCTTGCTCTCTACCTCCAACTGTGTGGCTAACCATAGCTCCTCAGCCATGTACAAATTTGCCAATGTCACCACCGTTGTTGGTAGAATTGCAGATGGTGACAAGGAGGCGTACAGGAGTGAGATGGGTTAGCTGGTAGAGTGGTGTCGCAACAGAAACCTTGCGCTCAACGTCAGCAAAGTGAAAGGGGAAGTGAAGCAAACTAGCACCAGGCCTCCGTGAATGGTCTGGGATGGAAACTGAGCAGCCACAAGTTCTTGGGTGTCAACACCTTGGAGACCTATCCCGGAGGAAACCCATGCAGACACACAGGGAGAATGTACAAACTCCTAGTTGAGTGTACTGTTTTTGTCTTTTTATTCAACAAGCACCGTTGCTTTTGCAGACGATAGACCCTACCTAAAACAGTGGCACCTTTTTTTGGCAATGTTACGGACTAGGTTACAATTAGTGAGGTTCCTTTAAGATATTGTGTGTGTGTGTGTGGCATGCTTACGTCAACAGAAGATAAAGAACGTCATGACGCTTTTTTGTTTGGAACAACCAGTCGGAGTCAATCTGAAGGAGAGAGAGAGACACCAGCCTGCTAGTTTTCTCTATCGATGGAGGAGAAACACTAACTGTGACTGTCACTGCAATC
>JARFYF010000119.1:32944255-32956185 GCA_030265395.1 Rhina ancylostomus | reverse complement strand
TGGACATTTTCTCACTCACTGCTTTTACATTCCATCATTTTACTGTTCACATTTTGCGACTCATTGTTTTCTCTGGAACTCTTTCTAGTCCCTGCTACCCTCTTTCCAGCAGTCTGACCCTTCTTAAAATGTTCATTTTCAACTGCACCTTCAGGTCACTATTCGATTCTCTATATTTCTGCCTTTTTCCTTAAGCATGCTGTGTACCTTTCCTATTGTTCAAAGCCATAAGCTTGTCTGAGGCATCCAGCAGAATTTGGGAAGTGTTATATAAAATGTTGGGTATGCATTAACACTCTTAAATTAAATATGTCTCTTGTGCCTCTGGGAACTAACACACACTGAACTTGAAGGACAATTGCCCTCTCTGACTCATTTGATATTTCAGCCAACTTTAGGTCTTGATAGATAACAATTTCTGACTATAAAGGTAATGTTAAGCCTTAATGTATTAAAGCATTTTTATGTAGTTGTTCAATTGTATGGTTAACAAAATATTTGTTTTGTTGTTCTGAAGAAAATCTTGCAGGATATTCATATAATAGGTTCCACCTTGAAGTATTATGTGTGTAGATGATTTAACATCTTTCAGAGGTAAGTTTTCTGCAACCCTTTTCTTCCTTGCATACTGCTTAAAATCACATTTTTATATGTTAAACTAATATAGAGTGCTTGCATCCAGTTATTGTATTGTAAAACCTTGAAGTTAAATGGTTACTGTTAATATCTCCAGCAGTATTGTGTGGTGATTTGGGGTAGCAGCATTTCAAAGGAATATCTCGTCAATAAGGAAAAAGATATAATAAGTGCTTACTTGTGAAGGTGAAGCTGAACTTTATTGTAGCAGGAAGAAAGGAGACTTACTGAACTGAGAATAGTGACATAGTTGCAGAGATGGTTCACCTTCTGCCATGACAATTAGGACATTCATAACTAAGTGATAAGCTGTGTAATTGTACAACAAGATGACAGTGAATTAACACTTTAGAGCACTGAAGTGTAAAGGGGTATGTGGTGTTATTGCAGAAGATCCATAATTGGCTCAAATAATAGACAAAAGGGAGAGGAAGGGACCCAAAATTTTGTGAATAGTCCATACCGCACTCTTTCCAATGTTGTTGAAGGCAATAAGGGTGGGTCACTGTTTCCTTGAAGAACGCTAATAGACACCAAGCATTAGGCAGAGCTAGGCTGCACTTTAGAGTGCGATGATCTTCATCTTTCAAGATCTTTGGAGGTAGAAGATTCCATTGTGTAGGTAGAGATATATTGCTGGTGCATTGAACACAAATGTTGCTTCAGGAAATTGGCATTTCAATAGTATACATTTTTTCCATGGAACACAGTCTTCTTATTCTCTATTTACAGCAAATCCTAAATCTAAAGTGGCAATCTTAACTAGCATTCATCCAGGCAATTTGGATTAGCTGAATCCAGATAAACAACAGAGTTCAATGGAAGTCAAGTAGGATATTTGCAGAAAGCACAGTGCTTGACTTGTACCATGGCAAATGGGGGAGGAAGGTACCAAGACAAATGGAAATATATTTGGATTGTCTAACGTTTACTCCTGTTTATATAGACGTATTATTTATGTTATGTTGACTTTTCCTGTAACTCTACAAGCTCCCTATCAGCAAAATATATAGCAAAATTAACATATCTTGATGTTGCTTTAGCATTTATATTAATAAATATATATATATTTAGAATAAATAATGCTGTGAATAGCAGAAATATTAATAATGATGAACTTACAACTTCATTTTATTTATGTGTGCTACTTTCAAGGTACAAGGTGTACAAAAGTATGTTCAGTTTTTAATTACAATTACTTTCTCTGGTGTAGCATTTAGTAATGACATTTATGGGTATTATACTTAGATACATTTCTCCTAAGTAATACTAACCTTCGAGATACTATGGTGGTGTGATTCCAATATATAGGGATCAAGCTGAACAGGAAAAACTGGAGAGAAAAGCAGAAAATTCTTTCTAAATTTACTACCACAGATCAGTTTGTTGGTTGAAATGTTGTTAAGATGTGATATTTGGAAAGTAAACCTGTAAATGGCATCCAGTCATTGGAGTACAGTGCCATGCATAGAACTTATCAGAATTTATTTATGTATCTATTTTTTCCTTGGTGGTTATTAGATATCTTAGAAAATAGAAGCCACAAGCATTAATGATTCTTGCTATTTAACACCCACATGGGACTGAGCTATCAATCCTGCCAATTTCTTTTGAGATAATTACAAAGTTTCAGTTTTTTTGTTACAATTTGTGTAGTACTTTTATTCCTTTTACTCTCAAATTTGCTTCTTTTACATCAGACCTTATCCAGTTTATTTCAGGTCAGATATGTCCCATTTGCTTTATTTGCAGCGATCTCTCTTGCAATCAGTTGTCAAATATTAGTAACAAAATATAATATGAAGTATTTAACTGAAAACAATGTCCAACAAAATACAGATAAATATTATGGAACAGTATCAGAAAACATGAAATAAGTAAGTCCTTCTAACTACTGTGATGGAACTGCATTTATCTTTCCCACATGCTTGCATTCCAAAACTGTAAGCCTTGATTTTTCACACTAATAGGTGTAAAGCAATTTCTTAGTTTATTTTTACTTATTTAGACTGTAGCCATGAAAAATAAGTAAACATAAAGACATATTTTCTATTACTGTAGTTAGCATGTATTTATAAATGAGTTAGCATAGATTGTACATTTACAATTGGGTGACTTTGTCCCCATTCCTCGAGCACAATGTATCAATAAGCAAGTTTGATTTTTCACTCTATTTAATATAACAAATTTGCAAAACAAGGGGTAGGATTTTTCATTCATGTTATATCAGACAAGTAGAATGGGGAGAAAGGGTTCTTTAGGAAGCGTTCTAATGTTCCAAGCCTCTTCTAGGCTTTTACACTGGAAAGGATCATGGTCATAACAAGATCTGCAAAAATCTGAGTTTGGAAGATCAGATGATTAGAGACATATAGCATGGAAATGGACCACTTGGCCCACCACATCCATGCCAACTAGCACTAATCCCATCTCCCAGCACTTGGACTATATGCCTAAGCAATTTGGGTGCTCATCTAGAAACTTCTTAAATGGTCTCAGTAACCCTGCTTTAACCAGTCTCTTGGGCAGTGCATTCCAGGTACTTACCACCCTTTGGGTGAAAAAGGTGCCCCTCATATTCCCACTGAATTTCTTTCCCCATATCCTAAATCTATGCCGTCATCCTGTTCTGTCTACCTCTGACATGGAGAAAAGTTTCCTGCAGTCTACCCCGTCTATACTTCTCATTAATACTCTCCTTACGCACATTGACCCAGGAACGGAGGACATAATTAATGTCATCCAGTTTCTTAATTCAGAATAAGAATCTTTCAGTGCAAGCAATGTGGAGAAAAATAATTTTAAGTAGGTGCAAAAATTTCTAACAAGTTTTATATAATAAAAATAAATGTATGCAAAGCGCAATGAAAGGTAAACCCCAAGGTAGAAATATGAAATAGAGCTTGTGAACAGCAGGATTTCCTGTTAATGGCTTGTGAAAGCTGACAGAACACTGTGATTAAAAAAAGCAGGGAGCTTTCCACACACCACAGCGATGAGTAGAAAGCAGCTGGTAGTTGTGGTGGTGTTATGAAACATTAGTGTGTCTTCATAGTTTGCAAGAAAGATGAGTTAGGCTGAATCAAATGAACAGCAGATGGATGCTGTTTTGTATAGCATTACATAGAACTTACAATGTGAACATGGCACAACTAGTCCATATAATTTAACTTCCACGCAGGCTGTGGACATAAGAACATGAATGCTCTTTTCCTACTTGCCTCTATTTAGGCATCCTTCAGCCAAACTTATAAAGATAATAATGAAATGTATCTATTGGGCCTGAAATTCCAGTATGATCCTGAATCAGTTCCTTTATATTGTTGCAAACTAAGCTGAGACCCTCACAAGGAGTTCCCAAAAGGCTTTGCCTTGGGCAGAGGTTTTGCCCACAAGCAATTGACAAAGAAATTGTGATGGGGCAAAAGCTCCATGTCAGGACTTCCTACAACATGGGCCACTCAGAAGCTGGGAAGAACAATGTTGGCTAGTACATTAGGTATATCCTTTAATCTGGTGGAGGTGCAATTGCACTAAGATTGTATCCTCTGCTGAAAGAAGATCACCCAGGATCACTTATCTAAGATGAAATTATCAGTTTATTACAAATGGAACCAAAGGGACCAAAAATATCCTTTCTGAAAGGAAGAAACCAGTCACCAGAACAGACCACACAACATGTGTTGGACTTTTCAGCTTAGATAGGCTGATAGGTAGTTGAGATAAACCTCAAATAATGACCAATAGAGATCATGGGTAGATGTAACCCTGGTGAAATAGTTATAGTTGAATTGCTTTGGGATTTTGAAGCCAAATACATTCAAATGTTACTGTCTAATTTGGCTCACATATCTTATTACATGAGTATCCATTTCACATACCTCAATTAAACAATTGTGCAATTAAAGAGATAATTTTGTGAGGTAGATGCATTACAGCTTTCTATTTTAGTTTATATATGCAGCCTTTCAAGCAACTAAATTGATAACAAATCAAGTTATTCTAGGTTTAGAATGGTGTTCTCTGTATAGAGATACAAATAATATATCCATTACTTCTTCTGACCAATATGAAACATATTTTAATTATGCACATGAAATGCCAATTTATTTTCATTTGCCAGGAGTGAATTTTATTGAAATTTTCAGAAAATTAACTTACAAAGCTGATATACATTTTAATTACACAGTGCTCGTGGGAAAATGCAATGACACCAGTAAGAAAAATGATGAAAATAATGAGACTTAAGACAAGCCTTCAGGACCTGAAACTTATGGTCCCAGGATGGTAAGAAAATTGCAAGTACATTAATTTTCCTAATTTTCCAAAGCCCTCATGATTCAGGTATTTTTTTCTTTGGTTTAGAAGTTACAACTATCATTATTATTTAAGAAGGATTTGAGAAGACAATCAGGTATACACTGACTGGTTGGCTTCACATCAACCATGGGGGTAGCACCAACTGAATAGGACTAAAACAATTGATCAAAGAAACTGCATGGATCTTTGAAAAACTTGCAAAAGCCGACTAATTTAACTTTGTGATAGATCACAAGGATTGTATACAGGTGTGTGTCTATGAATGTTGTCTCCTCCCAAGGGATTAGTAAAAGAAATGACAGTACAGAGCAAGTAACCTTGTGAAAGGGTCAATAATTGTTTGACAAGTTGAAGATGCATAATAGGGAAAAAGACATCTTTGATGTGGAGGAAATGGAAATTGGTGTCCCATAAGCAGCTGAACTGCAGCCTAACCTTTTCACCATATATATGTTAATGACCCAGATGAAACCACATCTGAACTAGTGTGTACAGTATAGGTGTTTTTATTTACGGAAGGGTATTACTGTGTTGGATGTAGTTCAGAGAATGTTTACAAGACTAATACCTTGAATGGGTACATTATCTTATTGGGAAATGTTGGATAGGTAAGGGTTGTACCAGGTGAAGTTTACAAGATGAGAGGACACTTGATTAAATCATGCAAGATCCTGAGAGTGGATGCAGTAAGGACGTTTCCTGGAGAATCGCTGTTTAAAAATAGGTCACCCATTTAACGCAGATATGAAACTAAATGCTTTGTCTCAGAGGGTCATATGTCTTTGGAACTCTCTTCCTCGAATGAATTTTTGAATGTTTTTAAAGCAGAGGTAGATAGATGCTTGACAAGCAAATGGAAGAAAGGAGACCATGTATAAATGGGAATGCAAAATGCATTTTGATTAAAGGATTGATTATGCCTATTTTGTTTAAGCACTGGTTTCATGGGAGCCTGTCAGTTGCTGCCTATAGTCATGGGAATGTAGATTAGTGCAGTGTTATTTACCTTCCAGTCACTCTCCAGAGTTGGGGGAAAATAGACAGAAAGACGTACCATGAGCAGCTGCAGCAACAGCACCAGCAGAAGCAGCAGGCATTGGAGCCCCGGTTCCCAGCACCCTGCTGTGGCTGCGCAGAGCCCGGCATCTCCTGCTGCACCGACGTCTGCCGCTTACGCATCTCCATCCGCTCCGATCCCATGGGCTGTGAAGAAAGCAAAATGTGAACAGCGCAGGCTTTAGAGAAACAGAGTTTCAAATTTATCTACAGCATGTCAAAATTAGTTCCTCCTTATAGTAATCTCCTTGGCTCTTTTTAAGATCTCTTTATTAGCCACATGTACATCGAAACACACAGTGAAATGCATCTTTCGCGTAGAGTGTTCTGGGGGAAGCCCGCAAGTGTCGCCATGTTTCAGGCGCCAACATAGCACGCCCACAACTTCTTAACCCGTACGTCTTTGGAATGTGGGAGGAAACCGGAGCACCCGGAGGAAACCCATGCAGCACAGGGAAAACATACAAATTCCTTACAGACAGTGGCCAGAATTGAACCTGAGCCGCTGATGCTGTAATGCGTTATGCTAACTGCTACACTGTCATGCCTGCCTTAATAAGTAGGCTCTTAATAATTAGTGCTAAAATAACTAGCACTAGTTTTAGACTTAAAACAGCAAACTGCCTTGATGCAAATCATACCTATAAATATGTTTCTTTTGTTTAAATGAGTTTGAAATATTTGAGATTTTATGGCCAATGATCTTTGAGTAATGCTTCCATGTTGACAACCTGCTAAGTTGAGCAAACATTTGCATCAGCCCAGATTTTGTGGTCAGTGATGAAGAAATGACACTTACCCCTCATCTCAGGAAAAGCTGAAGATAAAGATTTAGCAGGCTTTTGGTACAGAAAACCTTTTCCCTGCCATTAGTTTCAACATGGTACCATCTAAAGGGGATCTGTGGTGTTTGTTGACAGGGAATCCATCTAAGTCAGGAATCTTAGGAGTTGCAAAGCAGCAAGTCACTAGCAAGTGACATCATGGTCAGTGTGTACAGGCCTAGAAGTCAGGAACATTACAACTCAAAATGCAGGATTGCGCTGCAGGCCAAATGCCAGCACATTTGATCTTACGGTCTGTTGCAAAACTCACCACAAAGTCCAAGGGCAGAGCTCAGTCGTGCTGAACAGAGAGACCATATACTGACCCCTCAAGTGTATTGTGGGTGGCAATTTAACATGACACCCCACCGCTCATTTGAATGGATTCACCAACCTGGATGGAAAAAGGTAAGTGTTGTTTTAACCCTTTTTATTAATATATTTAATTAGTTTATCCATTAAATGTATTTTTAAATGATTAAAATAATGTTTTATTTTATTTACATGTACCTCAGCCATCTTTAAATGTCTTTGATTCTCAAGGACTTTTAGAAACATTTGAAAAGGCTTTTGACAGCATGAGCTGTAGTGAAGTCTGGAATTTGATGTGCCCCATATGACCACAAATGGATAGTGGAGTTGTACAATGGAGTTGTACAATGATTGAACCTGGGGTGCTGGAGCTGTGCTGCTGATGTACTATCTGCTGTACCAGTGTGTCCCCTTAGTGCAATTCTGACCTGCTTATGCCCTCTCTTATTATTCACAATTACTTGGTGCATTTTATCATGGGCCAAAGTGCTGTATTGTTCTAATTTCTTCCAAAACACGTTAATATTCCTTGTCATTTACCCATCTATTAATTTCCTATTAAGCACTTTACAATCATTTCATCTCTTAAAAGTAAAATGTTCCCCACCTGCCCACCTTCCTTTTGTGTAATCCCCGTTAAATATAAGCCAGTTCTGACCAGCGGTGTTTCTACTACAATGTTAATGCAATCTGTTCTCTCCATGGAGAATTACTAAGTGTTTTCAACATTTTCTGTTCTGTGCATTTTATTTGTATTGTTATTTATCAGTGTTCAATAAGGATAAGGAATATTGAACTTATTCAGAGTACTGGAGAGAGGTCAAACTGAGTTAGAGTTATTTTGTTCAGATTAAAACTGATTCCTTTGAGTACATTGACAAACATGGCAGATGAATCTTCACCATTTAAGTTTCATCTGTGAAAATTAAAATGGCAAGTCCTGCACTCTGCAATAAAACATCAATATTTCAAATTAAAATGTGTTTCAAATAATAGTTTTGGCAAATATCTTATTTGCATTTTGATTCTGACCTACATAGGAAATAGGAACTATTTGGCTCCTCAAGTCTTCTCTTCCATTCAATAAGAACATGGCCAATCTGATCTTGTCCTCAGCTCCACTTTCTTGCCTTTCCTTCATTACCCTATGGATCAAAAATCTGCCTACATGAGCCTTGAATATATTGAATAATTCAGCCCTCTGAAGCAGAGGATTTCTAAAGTTTATTGTCTTCTGACAGAAGAAATTCTTTCTCATTTCTTCACCTTCATGGGATTACTCCTTATTCCTAAATTTATGTTCCCCGAGAAGGGGAAACATGCTCTCACCATCTATCTTGTCCAGCTGCCTCAGAACCTTATGTTCCAAAAGGGTCACTTCATGTTCTTCTTAACTCCAATGAGCTTAGACCTAACCTGCTTAATCATTATTCATTAGCCAACCGCTTCATTTCAGGATTCATTTGAGTGAACCTTCTCTTGAACTGCTTTAACCACAAATGTATCTTTCTTTAAAAAAACCAGGAATGTGCGCAGTAGTCCAGGAGTGGTCTGATCAATGTCCTGTAAAGTTGTAATACAACTTCCCTATTTTTATACTCCATCCCCTTTGCAATAGTTGGTATTCCATTTGACTTCCCAATTACTTGCTGTACCTGCACAATAACTTTCCATGTTTCTCGTACAATGACATCCAGATGCCTCTGAGGCAGCATCCATAGTCTCTCTCTACTTAACCAGTATTCTGCTTTTCTTCTCTTCTCACCAAAGTGCAAAATCTCACATTTCCACACATTATACTACATCTGCCAAATTTTTGACCGGTCACTTAACCTATATCTCTTTGCAGACTCTTTTAATCCTCCTCTTAATTTGACTTCCCACCTGAATGGTCAGAAAATCTGGCCATAATACACTTGGCCCCTTCCTCTGAGTCATTAAAGTTGATTGAAAGGAGTTCAGAACCCCTCATCACTTTGTTGACACCTCATTTGTTACAGTTTGCCAATCAGAAAACAATCCATTTATCCCAACACTGCTTTTTTGTTTGTTAGCCAATCCTCTGGCCGTGCTAATTTATTTCCTCTTAGCTTCCATGTTAATATTTCAAATGGCATCTTACTGAATTTGTTTTGGAAATTCTAATACACCATATCTATCGGTTTCTCTTTATGCACAGTGCTCATTATATCCTCAAAAAAATCTATAACAGATTTGTCAAACACAATTTCTTTTTCATAAATCCATTAAGACTCTACTTGAAGGTATTTTGATTTTCTAAATGTCTTGCTATTACTTCCTTAATAAAAGATTCCAGCATTTTTCCAATGATAGATGTTAAGCCTAATTATCATAGATTCCTGCTTTTTTTCTCTCTCTTTCCTTGACTAAGGGTATTACATTTGTGGTTTTCCAATTCATAGATCTAAAACTTAGAGAACATTGGAAGATGCTGACCAATTCATGCTTTGCTGCCACTTCTTTTAAAACCTGAGGAAGCAGGCATCAGGTTCAGAGGATTTTTCAGCCTTTGGACATACTAGTTTGCCTAGTGCCTTTTCTCTGGTGATAGTAATGACTAACTTTCTCCATCCCTGTTACTCCTGATTTTCTATTATTGGGATGCTTTAGTCTTTTTCACTATGAAGCCATATAAACAAAATATTTATTTGAAGTCTCTGCCATTTTCTCATTATTAATTCCCTAGTCTTAACTTCTTGAAGACTAACATTTGCTTTAGCTAATTTTTTTTCATACACCTGTAAAAGCTCTTATTTCTGTTTTCATATTTCTTGCCAGGTTACTCTCATAATCTATTTCACCTTTTTTTTTCAGTCACACTTGACAGGCTTTTAAATTTTTTCTGATCTTCTGTCCCATGATTAATTTACACAGCATTCCATGCCTTTTTTAACTGTAATGTCAAATGAAAAAGATAAAAGGAGAATAGATATAGTTGTTAATATACATAATTGTTAACAACATGGCCTTTTCCTTTCTTTGAGTATTTAAAACTGTTTCATACAGTTGAAAGGTAAAGATCACTGCTTTGCTATTTTTCAAGGGTTTTTTTCCCTGAGGGACAAGAGTACTTCAGAATGAAGAGGATTTACAACATGCATCTAGTGACAGCACCCAGTATTCTGTAGCCAATTATAGCAAACATGCATTTAATATATAATTATACATGTTTGTCTACAGCTTAAAAGGACCATTCAATTTAACATTTTATTGAAAACTAATCTGTATATGCAGAGAAATTTACTTTTTATAACTCACAATCTAGGTAGAGGGGTCAACAGTGAGAATCAATGTGAAAAATTAATGACATTAGATATAAAGCTATTTAAGTATGTGTGCCATGTAATGTTGCTATGAATTACTGAAGAACTGATATAAAGCTCATATCCCTGCTGGTTTATTCATATTTTTTATTTCCTTCGTACTTTTAGTAGAACAAAAGAGGGTGAAATTTCAGGTATACACATTTACACATTACAACAGAGTTATTTCAAAGTCATGGCTTTTTCTGTCGTGGCCTCCTATGCTGGAACGGTGATGCCCAACGCCAGCTTGAGGAACAGCATCTCATTTACCATCTCAGCACCTTGCTGCCTTCTGGGCTAAATAGTGAAGTCTACAACATCAAGTAACTTGATCTCTTGCATTCTTTCGTGTCTCCAACTTGATCTCTTGGTCTGTATCAGTCATCCATCTGTAATATTAGCTCAACTTGTTTTTTATTCCTACATTTTTCCCTCTCTCTTTGGGAATGGAGGACATGCCCAGCCTGACTTGCAGGACTTGCCCTCCTGCCCTGCATTTTGCAACTCCTTTATTCTTTTGTCTACGTTCTCACCCTCTGCTCCCATTAACCAGATAACCTTGTTTACAGCTTACCCCCATGGTCACCCCAATTTCACTCATTCAGAAGCATCCCCTTCCCTCACCCTCCCTGCAGCTTTACAAGATTCTTTTGTCTCCTTTTCATTTATGACAAAGGGTCTCTGGCCTATAACATTGACTCTATTTTTTTTCCCCACAGATGCCACTTGAAGTGCTGAAGTTTCCAGTTTTTGTTTTGTTTTTACCAGTCCCTTCCCACCTACATCCGGGACACTTCGCACGCGCTGCATCGCTTCAACAACTTTCAGTTCCCCGACCCTTGACCGCCTCATTTTCACCATGGACGTCAAGTCCCTGTACACTTCTGTCCCCCATCAGGTAGGCCTCAAGGCTCTCCAATTCTTTCTCGACAACAGACCCAACCAGTCCCCCTCCACCACCACCCTCCCCCATCTGGCAGAACTGGTACTCACCCTCAACAACTTCTCTTTTGGCTCCCACTTTTTCCAGACCAAAGGTGTAGCCATGGGCACTCGCATGGGCCCCAGCCTTTTCGTCGACTATGCGGAACAGTCCATGTTCCAAGCCTACACCGGTAACACTCCCTAACTCATTCTCCACTACACTGACAACTGCTTTGGGGCCGCTTCCTGCACTGGTGCTGAGCTCATCAATTTCATCAAGTTTGCCTCCAACTTCTACCCTGCCCTCAGATTCACTTGGTCCATCTCTGACACCTCGCTCCCCTTTCTGGATCTCTCTGTCTCCATCTCCAGAGACAGATTAACTACAGACATCCTTTACAAACCCACGGACTCTTACAGTTACTTTGACTACACCTCTTCCCACTCTATCATTTACAAGGGTGCCATCCCCTTCTCTCAGTTCCTCCGCTCAGGTCCTCCCATGAGGAGGCTTTCTATTCCTGGATATCTG
>JARFYF010000119.1:32736901-32754274 GCA_030265395.1 Rhina ancylostomus | reverse complement strand
CTGTCTACATCAATGGTGCTAAGTTCAAGAGGTTTGAGAGCTTCAAATTCCTTGGAGTGAACATCACCAACAGCCTGTCCTGGTCCAACCACGTAGACACCATGGCTAAGAAAGCTCACCCGTGCCTCTACTTCCTCAGGAGGCTAAAAAAATTTGGTGAGTGTTCCCTTTGACACCAACTTTTATCGATGCACCATAGAAAATATCCCATCTGGATGCATCACAGCTTGGTATGGCAGCTGCTCTGCCCAGGACCACAAAAAACTGCAGATTTGTGGACACATCCCAGCACATCATGGAAATCAGCCTCCCCTCCATGCACTCTGTCTATGCTTCTCGCTGCCTCAGTAAAGCAGCCAGTATAATCAAAGACCCCACCTACCCGGGACATTCTCTCTTCTCCCCTCTGCCATCCGGCAGAAGATGCAGGAGCCTGAGGGCACATACCAGCAGGCTCAAGGACAGCTTCTATCCTACAGTGATAAGACTATTGAATGGTTCCCTTGTATGATGAGATGGACTCTTGACCTCACAATCTACCTTATGACCTTGCACCTTAATGTCTATCTGCAATGCACTTCCCTGTAACTGTGACACTTTACTTTGTATTCTGTTATTGTTTTCACTCTGTACTACCTCAATGCACTGTGTAACAAAATGATCTGTACAAACTGTATGCAAGAGAAGTTTTTCACTGTACCTTGGTTCAAGTGACAATAGTATACCAATAAAAGCAAGCAGAGCTTTGCAGAAGTAGCTTTTCAAATTACCCAAGTAAATTTAATCACATTAGAGACCACCACTGACAACAGTAAAGATACACTTAGACTTATTCTGCACAGTATACTACATGTTGATGTGTGAGATGATCAGTTTCATGGAGTCTTGTGGTATCCAAAATTCAATGAGTCCCACACTTGGTGTCCCTCATTCTGAGTGTTAGTCCTGGGTTCCTGCATTGCCCACAAAATAGGGGGTTATTCTTCTTTTGAAGCCCTTGCTCATCCACCAGTCCCATTGCATAACAGTCAATGTGGTACTTGTTTCCATAACTCGTGGTACTTGTTTCCATAACTCATGCTACTTCCATGACATGGCATCTGTTCCACAGTCTTTAATGCCACATTGTTGAGGTGACATAAATAATTCCTGCTTCACAATCCTGCTTTTAGTTGATTCAAGCTACTGCTCCAGTTGAATCCACTATCATCTGGCAAACTGCTGACTGCCCATATCATTCTCAGAGCTTTACAGATTAATAACCATTTCTGCGTGTGGTTATCTCCAGATTTCTGTTAAATCAGAACTCACTGTCCATTCTTCTATTCCATTATGGTTATTTTAATTCTCTAACTACTAAAGCTTAGAGAATGCACAGTTTCACAAGCACATGACCTAAAGGCATAGGCTGAGCACCTTGGCTTGGGTTGAAGGACAGAAAATGTGAACTTCAGCTACTGAATCTATCCTTAAGAGCTGGATGCCGCATTTCTGCATTCCAGTTACATTTGCCATCTTTCTATTCACAATGTGGATTGCATTCACTTTTGTACTTATTCCTGGGAATGGACAGGAGCAGAATAGTCCTGAGGTGAAGTAAGTGAATAATGCTGCTGCTGAAGGTACCATTTAATTCTAAACTTATGCATATTTAGTGCTTGCACTGCATAGTTCCTTTTCCTCCAGGGGTCTTGGTAAAGGACTCGTTTATACATTTTTAACATCTGAAGCTGCTGCAAAATGGTTTGTATGCAATGAAAATTTGAATAAGTGTCTACTGAGTTGATAAATATGATTTTTTTTGTAAATCAAGAATATATGACTGTGGTTC
Organism: Rhina ancylostomus; assembly: GCA_030265395.1. NCBI lineage: Eukaryota > Metazoa > Chordata > Chondrichthyes > Rhinopristiformes > Rhinidae > Rhina > Rhina ancylostomus. The sequence goes on along the minus strand of JARFYF010000119.1, from coordinate 32,752,443 downwards.
TGAGGGGTGAGTTGATAACAGCATTTGTTGAAAATGCTTTAATTTTACAAAAATTAATGGGACAGAAGTTTTAACACTAGAACCACAGAACAAACAGGCAGATGTTTAAGGTACAGCCAAGTTTCAGTATCTCTGACAATATAATACTCCTTTAGCACAAGAGTTTTGTAAATGTTATTTTACAATCAGAACTGAAATGATGGTGCTTGCTACTGGAATCAAAAAAAAAATTGCCAAGGCAATTTAGTGGTCTCTATGTTATGGCCATGCACCTTATTGTCTATCTGCACTGCACTTTCTCTATAACACTTTATTCTGCATTTTGTTATTGCTTTTCCTTTGTGCTACCTCAGTGCACTGATGTGATGAAATGATCTGTATGGATGGCATGCTAAACAAAGATTTTCCCTGCACCTCGGTACATGTGACAATAATAAACCACTTTACCAATTTAGATTTCCCCCTTTACTGCAGCAGTTGTAATCTGGTATCAGTCTTTAGGGATCCATGATATTTAACAATACTTGTGCCTCCAGCTAGCTGGATAGCAAGTTAGATTGGAGAACTCAGGCAAACATAGCTAGAAAGTAAATAGTTTTAATATTTTAAATTTACAGAGCACAAAATATGAAAACAATACAGAGATTAAAGGATAAAAACCTGAAATTTTGAAACAATTGAGGGAATGAAAAGTCACACAATAAAAAACCTGGATTTGCATTACCAGGGAACAATAGGTGTGCTTTTCAGAGCTGCTTCAAACTCTGTTCCATCTCATTTAACAAGGCATAATATTTTCATAATTTTTTCGGTGTGTAGTTCATAAGATAATGTTCTTGTTGAGTCACTGATTTTATTTGCATTGTCTTATGAAACCTGCTATAGCACACCCTATGGAACAGCAAGGAATCTCAGAAACCTATGAATTTCTGTGTTAACTGTGCATGAGCTACCTCGAATGGTTAGTGTGGATTTGCCTACAGTATAACATTGAAATTGCCACACTATTGTTGATAAATTCCAGGCAATATTATTTAATCTTGCAAATTGTATATGGGCATTTCAGTTTTTACTTGGGTTTAACTAAAGACTTTATCCCAAAACAACACACATTATCTTTCCACTTTATAGTGGGAGATTGATCTGAAATTTCCAGCATCTGCATAATGTACATAATTAATATAGAATTGATTTCATTTATGCCATGTTGGGGAAACTGAACTGACTGCACTAAGAAGCAGTTCTCAATAGACCTGGTAGGGTAGTGGGGATCAACTTTTAGGTTATCCGTAAATTTGATCTCCAGTGCATTTAAGATTGAAACAAGAGAAGAGCAGTGAACACCATGCATGCTACTGAATAGCAGAGTGAAAGTAGGTTAAGTTTTTAAAAATGTTTTATGTATTACTCTGACAAGAAGTGATGGAAATGGGAAAATCACTGAGGTTCTTGTTTCAAGCTTATTTTATATATTTTAAATTGATGCACTGTTGGTTTACAGTTGGTCATGGCTGTGTTCATGAATTTTTCAAAAGATTGCACGTATGTAAAATCAGAATCCAATGCACAGATCAGCAGTTCTTGCTGCTGGTCATGGATCATGCTATCAGTTAAATTTTCTACTTGTTATATTCTTGAGCATAGTGTACAGAGCCCTTTATGGGGATGATTGGTAGTTCTGAATCCACAATGATATCTTGTAAAAATTGTAAATTTGTTACTGAAATGTTTCAATTTTTACAGCTGATGCCCTTGGAATAAAGACGAGCTATCTGTTGATTTACTCTGATTCAATCTCTCTTTTTTTCCCCCTCTGCTTGAATATTGATGATTGTTTAGAAAATTGAGAATGTAAAGGTTTTTAAAAATGGTGCTGTGGTGTTGACTTTTGTAGCTTTAGGAGCTGGGCAGCTGATATCAATTTTTTTTAGAAAAAATAAGGAAACTTGTTCATGTAATAAATAGAAATGGTTATTTTAATTGTTTTTCATTTCAGAGTTCACAGTATGTGCAATGTGTGGCAGGTTGTCTACAGCTGATGCTAAGAGTTAACGAATACCGTTTTGCCTGGGTAGAAGCTGATGGGGTGAACTGGTAAGAATTTCCAGAGCATTCATTTGGTCCATACAAATTGGTAAAACTACATTTTACTTTTAAGTATTCCATGATAATTAATGCTTCAAGAAAATATATTCCTCAGTGGATATTGAGATGGTTACGTAACTATAGGAGTAAACCATATAAACCTTGAAGCTGTTTCTGCTCTTCAGTGTAATCTATGACCTGATCTGGGAGACTTTTCCTCATACCCCTTAATGCCTTTGTTAAAAATCTATCAATCTTAGAGTTAAAATTAATAATTGCTTTTGCAGAAGTGTTCAGATTCTGCAAGGGTGTTTTCAAAATCTAATTCTGTAAAGCCTGTGTCTAAATCTTAAAGTCTGCCGCCTAAAATTTAGATTTTCCTAATCAGGGAAACTGGTTGTCTCTTTCCACCTTGTTGGTTTGCTTTCGTATCATAAACTTTGATCTAACAACTATTGAACCTTTTCAATTTTCAGAGAACTTTTTTTATTGTAATCTTTTTGCACTTTAATTCTTGGGGTTAAGTCTGGTCAATTTATGCTACAGTCTATCCAATTTTTCCTTTTGAAATAAAACGGTGGAAATTCTCCAGGCAGAATTAGTGGGAAGTGAAGCAACGTACTGAAAGAAAAAGCAGTTGTATCTCCCACAGAGAATGCATGTTCCCACAGCAATACCTGTCATATCCTTATCTAAGGTTTGATGCACAAAGTTCACAATTTTTGAGATTTGACCTAGCCAAGCTTTATACAGATGTAGTATTACTACTACCCCCATTCCAATGGGTGTAAAGACCAACAATTTTTTTTTGTTTTGTCTTCAAAAAAAATTAATCTGATGACATTCTTGTTAGTTAGATTGGATTGCCAGGGCTTCCAGCTTTTCACAATTTAATCTTTTCTATCCTCCTTTGGTGAACTGTACATGAGCTCACATTTTCACTTATTACCTGTATTTACCAATGTTGTTGCTTACCAAACACATGACCTTTATATCATGAAGCATATGCTAGGAGGTTGCAAAATGAAAACTGTTGCACTGGCTATCATCAAGTAACCTTATTTGAACTGGTTGCTGGATAAAAGAAGTGCCTTGGAGCATTAAGCACTGGGCAGAGATGGATGTTTTTGAATGAGGAACTGAGGGGGGATAAAATGATGAGTGAAGGTGACTGGAAGGGAAAATGGAACTAGCGGATTTTTTTCAGGAGGTATAATAATCAGGATTTGAGCCAGATGGGGTAAAGCTTGATAAATCCAATGAAAAAGTTGGAGTTGGTTGAGATTCAGTTTCAAATGGCTGCTTCTAAAGAAAATGGGAGTGATGGTAGACAGCATGCACACTTCTGTCCCATGGAAATGAAAGGTCAGCTCTGTTGTTCTTTCAAAGGATTTTGGCTTAGTTGCTGAATTTCTTTGTTTTTATTTCTGAATTCTAACATTAACAGTATCTTGCTCTTTTTATTGAAAATACCATGTTTGGGTTAACTTACATTTGGCAAAAGTATTGCTTTATGGTTTTCAGCAATCTAGGCCAAATAGAATAGATGTCCCTTTTAGAAAAAAATTCTAGCAAAGGTAATACTGTTAAAAAGTTGATTATTGTTTAGTATAGACTGGCTGCAAAATGTGAATAGAACCAAGACTCAGTTGTTGAAATCTTTGGAGATATGAAATGAGTTTAAGTATGGATTAAATATTGTGAATCATAATATTTTCAATGAAACACACTGTGATTTTTCTTTCTCCGCATTAAAGAATTTAATTGTTCTATTAAAATTTTAAGAAAAGGTTACATTGGATTTTCTGTAAGTTATTTTGATTTCTTTTTTAAATTTAAATGTACAATTGTATGCAACAAAAAATGCTAATTTTTTATTTAAATTGTTTTTTTTCCCCATCACAGCATTATAGCTGTTATAAACAATAAATGTGGCTTCCAGTTACAATATCAGATGATCTTCTCCTTCTGGTTATTGGCTTTTAGTCCACAATTATGTGAACATCTACGCAGACTGAATATTGTCCCAGCTTTATCCGATATTCTTCAGGAATCTGTGAAAGAGAAAGTAACCAGGATCATCCTGGCAACATTTAGGGTATGTATGTACATACATATTTAGGACTACTGACAAAACAAAAGCTCCTGGTATTTTTACTATATCTTCTTGGCATCATATCAGTTTCAAAAACTGTTCCAGAGGTGAGGTGTTGGCAAGATTATTCTGCCTTCATTAATGCATGGATGTCTTATAGTAAGTAATATGTTGCATAAAAAGTCATTCATGTTTAGAATATTATAACTTGCATGGAAGATAAATGAATAAAATTTAACCTTGAGTAGAGTTTGGAACACTTCTTTTTGTTCACTGCTATTTCACATCTGGGCATCATTTAATGTTAACGAATTGCCAGATTGTTTAATATGCTAAATATTGTATATAAATGCACTTTCAAAGGAAGAAAGTTAAATGCATTTTCGGTAATATTTTATACAGAAGAAACTAATGGTCCACCCATTATTTGCTTACCCATATTTTCTTAACATGATTCTGAAATTAAAAGTTTTGTGTCCTCTGTTCCTAAAGGAATTCACTGAACCATTCCAAAGACAATCATATATTTTTGATGTTTTTAGTGTTTACTCTAGATTATTTTGGTTCTAGTATTTCCTATCACTCTGGGTGGTTCCTAACGCCTCAAACTTGCAGGAGGATTCATGATCGTCTTTAATGCTTTAGATAACCTTATCTGTTTGGAAACTTTTAGGTACTGGATTAGATTTTAAGATCTTTCTTTGGTCCTCAGGAGTAGTAGCGCTTCACCTCAGAACTTGTCTCAGCATGACAAATTTGCTTTAAATCAGAAAAACAAATTAAAAATTCTGGTTAATCATGTATTTACAGTAGGAAGTTTTAAAAAAAAATCTCCAGAGCTCAAAGTAGTAAGAGTAAACCTGATACAAAATTGAAAATACAATAAGAAGCTCAGAAGGATGAATATTCCCACCTTTTGTAGTTATTTTGTGTCAACCAACATTTATGTGAAGAGAAACAAAGTTAATGTTTCAGTTTAGGAACTCGTTTTAGTTGCATAATGGAGGTGGGTGGACAGAACAAAGGGAAAGTCTTTGATGTGATGGACACTGAGATTTTCCAAATGAGAAAATTGGTTTTGGTGCCATCTGAGGGAATGCTGGTTAATCGTACCTGACTTGCCTGGTGGAGTGAAAATAGAAGAGCATGAATGAAGGTAGTTAGAGAGGGGGACTGGGGTGAAATCTGGTACACCGAATGGTCTCCTGGAAAACCGAAACAAAATAATGCTGGTAATACCCAGCAGATCAGAGAATGTTTGTTTTTTTTTGGGGGGGCGTGTGGGGGTGCAGTGTGGAATAGAAGGACTGAGTTAATATTACAGGTAGATTACCTTGCATCAGAATTGGCTAGTTCTAACACCATACAGACAGTTTATCTGAAATAGTTGAATTCATTGAGTCCCAAGGGATGTAATTTGCCTAGAACGAAGAGGAGGTGCTGTTCCTCAAGGTTACATTCTTGAACTTATGTTAAATGTTGACCTTGTTGGCCTCCTAAAATTGTTTGAACAAAGTAGTAGTTGGAGTATTAAATTGATAGGCAACTGGAAACTCAGGGTTACCCTTGTGGATTTGAATGGGTGTATTCTGCAGTGGTCAACCAATCTGCTTTTGGTTTCTCCAAGGACCACATTGTGAGCACCAAAAGCAAATATTAAATTGGAAGAAGATCTGATTTAGCTGGATTGTCTGCTGCAAAAGAAAAAAGTGTGTATGTTGTATCTTCTGTAGTTGTGTGGGAAGATGTCACGAGCAAGGGAGAGTTGGTGGAGATGGAACAGTGGTAGAAATTAGAAGAATCACAGAGGACATGGTCTCATTAGAATGCTGAAGAAAGGATGGGAAGATGCATTACATAGAATCTTCTTAAAGGTGGTGGAAATTAGACGATCATTCGTTCAAGGCTGATAGTGTGAAAGGTGACCATGCGGGGAACCTTTTCCTTGTTTTGGTTGAGAGGAAGGAGGTGATACAGAAGTGCAGGAAATGGAGGAGACTCTACTATAGCAGGAAGAAGCCAAGGTTAAGGAAATAAAGACCGAGCTGAAGCACAGGTGTGGAGAGCATTGTTTAAAAAGTAATCTGATTGAGATGCAGAAATTGCAAAAATGAAATGGAGTTCTCGTAGAAAGCCCAGTGGGAGAACAGTAGTTATCAACTTAACCACCTCTTGGTTATTATTTGACTTCTCACAGCTATAGTGAACAATGTAAACAGGTGTTTGTGCTTTGGATATTTGGGGTATAAATTGCATCAAAAATTATTCCCATCTGGAGGATCAATCCAGCAGAAAGAGAGGCTCCTAGAGTGTTGGTACATTGTAATAAAAATATTTTAGAAGGGAAAGGCATTTGATTTTTGTTGTTTATTATCTATTCTCTCAGGGTCTAAAACATGTGTTTGTGTCCATTTGGAATCGGACTAATCACTTGCTTTGTAATATTGAGTTAAATAATAGCATGACATAGATCTATTCATATGTCCTGGCTCCATATCTTAATTGCTGAAGTGTCAATGCTGTTGCCATGTCTTTTTCTCTCTCCATAGAAAGCAGTCCGAAATGCACTCTGAGGCAAGGATTACTCCATACCAATAACTATGCACAACTACCACAATACAGATTATTTCTCTGTGGTTTATGGAAAACAGTAAAGATGCAATGTATTTCACTATTTGGTTTTAAAACTAATATGGCTATTTTGAAGTCTAATTGACAGTTTCCTATTCATGACTACCCCTTAAAATCCTTCATTGTCATCTCTGTAAAGCCACTAGAGCCCTGGGTTCAGTGTGGAGTTTGCATGTTCTCCCTGTGATGGTGTGGGTTTCCTTCAACATCAAAGAGATGTGCAAGTTGGTAGGTTAATTGGCCACTGTAAATTTAAAAATAGAAGGAACATATTTCAGCATAATTATGGTAATGTAGTGCTGTTCATAGTTAAATATAATTAACAAATTACATTGGTTTTCTGCATTTGACATCCATGTTGTATTAAGTTTTGTAATGTAAGCAATAGTTTAGCCCTTGGTTACTCTCTTGTTCTTACTAAAATACCTTGGGACTTTCCTTAATTGTATTATCTTATCTGTGATTTGTCCCCCTTCTTTGCCCTCCTTTTTTGTAAAGCTCCTTCCCCCTCCTCCCCCTCCACACATATATAAAACTCCTGAAGTGTACCGCACCCCAAATTTTCAGTCCTCTATACCTACCATTTGTTTTTTTTTGAACCCTGAGTATCCCTTGACAGTTAGACACTCCTAGACTTGCAGTCCTTGGCCTGCACCCTTGTGGGAACACGTTGGCCCTAAATTCACACTTTCACTTTTAAAAGACTCCCGTTTCCCATGTGGAGTTGCTCCCAGTCTACATTGGCCAGGTCCTGTCTAATATTAAAATCTGCCTTCTCCTCCCTTTGTCTACCACTCCCCCCCCTCTTCAATTCAAACAATTTATTTTGCAGATTCTTATCCCTTTTCCACAACTATTTTAAAACTTACTGAGTTATAGTCACTATCTCCAAAGTGCTCACCCATTGATGCTTCATTACATAACCTTAGTCAAGTAATGCTGCACCCCTGGTAGGGTTAACTACATAGTGGCACAAAAAAAGTCTTCTGGATGCATTTCTAAAAATTGCACTCCTGCTAATCTGCTAATCTTCTCTCACCAAGGCTTACCATGCCCGTATCTGCTCTGTCTATTGGAATGACCTAGTTTTCCATATTTGACTGAACCTTGCCCCCATCTACTGTATTATACCTGTGTCCCACCCCTGCCGAGTTAATTTAAAACCTCCCCAACAGTACAGGCCTGCCTCCCAGCAAGGATATTGGACCTAATCAGGTTCAACCATCCTGTTTTGTGAAAGTGGTAAAGCAAGGTAGAAATACCATCATTGCCAAAGCCTGACCTGTTAAGACTACTGCACTCCAGAATCCACGGTCATTTCTCAGCCTCTCCATTCGAACAGCTCTATTCACACAGCTGAAATTAATTAACTTCAAATGAAAAGACAGCTACAAAGGATGTTCCCCCCCACTTAAGGTATCTTGCTTACCTGCTCATCTGAAACTACAAGCTTCAGCTTAAGTTCTTGCAGGCTGTTTTCTAGGCACGGTAGTGTAGCGGTTAGCATAATGCTTTACAGTGCCAGTGACCTGGGTTCAAATCCGGCTACTGTCTGTAAGAAGTTTGTACATTCTCCCTGTGTCTGTGTGGGTTTCCACTGGGTGCTCCGGTTTCCTTCCACATTCCAAAGACATACAGGTTAGGAAGTTGTGGGCATGCTATGTTGGCACTGGAAGCGTGGTGACACTTGTGGGCTGCCCCCAGAACGCTATGTGAAAAGAGGTATTTCACTGTGTTTCGATGTACGTGACTGGTAAAGATATTTTATCTACTAGCTTTGATTACTAAAAGATAAACTTTGTAAAATGAAAATTGCTTACAAGACTGAACTCTGGATCCACTGCAAAAGTACATTGTGATTTCTCTCCTGCTCTTTATATTCACTCAAACTAATGGAAATTGTGCATGTGGAATGTTTACATCTGTTGCTTTTATTGGACAATGGGAAAGTCTTGCAATTATGAAATTTAAGAACTTGTAATTTGGCATGGACACTAGAGTATAAGGTGTTTCTAAAGGGATTGAAAAGTGGGCCACTTATTTCTGCTACAGAGTAGAACTGTTGCATATTTTATCGCCATCACTTGCATCTTTGTAAGAAAATGAAATGCAAGCATCTGTTAATAACATGAAATATATCCTTTCCAATAATCATTAAACATCAAAGCAGTACCATTACTTACACAGATTTCATATATTACTGAGATTAAAGAACTCAATGACAACTGGGAAGAAACACACATTTGCTGTACACTATTATAATTGTTCCAGTCTTCAGGTTGGATAATTTGTTCCTATTGATACTTCAGTTAATAAGTTGACTGGTTCCAATCCTTATAGCCTAGTGAGCAAAAATCTGTCTGTATTAATCAGCATTCTTTATTTGGAAACTGTCAAAATGTTTGTTTGAATTCTGACCTATGTGGGTGGGTGGGGGTCCTGTGAGTGCATAGTTAAGAGAATATTCGGGGCTGGATATGAAAGTAACCAGAGGATATGGTGATTTAGGTAGTAAAGTGTATTTACAGCAAAATATCAACCATAATCAGTGGCAGAATAGGTTCAAGGAAACACATGGCCTGCTACTCTATCTGTATTATGTTCTGGACTGAAATTGAAAATTCTTAATTCTGATAACTAAACTAATATCATTAATATGCATAATTCATATTTTTACAAATCTGTTTTTAACTGTAATCTATGAACAGCGATCAGAAAATTGTTACTCCTCAAAGTAACACGTAATAATTGACAGTGACAAGTGGAAGAGTTCTGATGCATCTAATTCATATAGTTTGTATGTGAAGATTTGGTCCAAGTTTCAATCTATTGACTGAATGTTTTCTTCTACCTTGGTCTAATGAAAGCTTAGTAAAATTGGCCTTTTCCCCATTTGAAACATAACTACAGATTTATCTTTTTACATTTTTCTCATACAGTTATGTGATATTAACACCATTGGATCCCTGGCCCATGATCACTCAAAATGAAGAAGCAGCATGTGGCATGACATTGAGAACCTTGAGTTCATTTGTCAGGAGCTCACAGACCAGTGTAAGTGGTAGAAGGAGCACTGCCTCCCAGACCATTTGAGTAGGAAAAGCTATTACTTGCTCAATGATGCAGCTTAGTTATGACCAGATTCTATGATTCAAGTGAAAAGTTGTTCTTTTCAGAGTTGCCTTAGTGGAATAATTTAAGGAACCTTTTATCCTCCTAGGCAAGTTCCTAAGTGGATTACTGGAGATCAAGATGATCCACAGTAGTCATAGATGGCTAACAAAATATATATAGTTGTGATTGATCTGTAGTTATACTATTCCAGTTAACTTTCAACAGTGACTCTCGGTGTTGGGAGATATAGTGATAGCGGTGCTTTGGTAGTGTGGTAGAAAGGGTGCTTTGTACTTGCATGCCCCAGAAATAATGTCAGCTCAGCCACAAATGCTATTCACATTATGATAAAGGATTGAACCTCACAGCTCTAACAACCTGGTTCATTCTTGACCTCCAGTGTATCATTTACACATTTTCCCTGTTACCCTAGGGTGAACATGTGCATTTTGTCATTCGAGTTCCTTGCGTTTACATTTGCTCCTTTTTTAAAAATGAGTGGTAGGAAACACTAGGAGCTCCAATAATAAAAATAAGTACTGATAAGTTTTCAGTGACAAATATGTGAAAATATGGATAACTTTTGATCAATTTTTTTCAACAGAATCTTCTGGAAAAATCTGCAGAAAGAGAAACACATCAGGAATATGCGCTTGCAATGATTCAGTGCAAAGTTCTTAAACAGCTGGAGAACCTTGAGCAGCAGAAATACGATGATGAAGACATTGCTGATGACATCAAATTTCTTTTGGAAAAGCTTGGAGAAAGTGTCCAAGATCTTAGGTTAGTTGTTATCTGTGACTGAAGATCTGATGTAACACAGTAGTTAATGGTAAAAGTGGATAAAGCAGAGGTATATAATTGTCATTATGTGCTTCTGTCTTCATGTGAGTAACATTATATCCTCACATGAATCCCTTTGCAGGTACGCATTTACATTCATAATATGTTCAGCTGCCTTATGGTTATCACCATATCTATATAAACAAGAGAAACTTTTAATAATGTATCACTTTATTATTTTTGAAAAACCCATTGGTTGTCTTAATTTTTGAAACTACAGTTATATCACTACAATAATTCCAGAGAAAAGATTTCCTAAACCTTCTCACCAGGGCACTAGAATTTTTCTTGATGTTGGAAATCTGAAATAAAAATAGAAAATGCTAGAAAAACTCAACAGGTGAGGCAGCATCTGTGAAAAGAGAAACAATTGCAAACCCTTCATCAAAACTAAAATATCAATTCTTTCTCTTCCAGGGCTACCTCTTGACCTGTTTTTTTTTCAACTCTTATCTCTGATGTTTTATGGTAACTTTGAGGGTGCTTTTTGCAATAGGTCACCTACATTTTGTGGCATAAAGTTGTACATTCTAGAAAAAATCTGTGCAGGATTTGTGGCCACCTTGATTTAACTGTATTAAATAGTTGTAAAATTACAAGGTGTGCAATAATCATGTATTAGTGAGTACAGATTTCTTGCCCTTTAAATTGAATTTGGGTGTGAAAGCTTGTAGGTGCTAGTGTTGCCATATGTCTACTGCCCTTGACCCTCTGAGTGATAAAGGAAGTTGATGTTTAGGATAATGGCATTGTATATCAAAGGTCATGAGTGGTTTTGGTTTGCACACATCCAGGCAAATAGAGAATATTCCATCACATGTCTGATTTGCTTCTTGTAGATGGTAGAAAGATTTTGTGGAGGCATAGAACAGTACAGCTCAGGAACAGGCCCTTTGGACCACCATGTCTGTGCTGACCATGATGCCAATCTAAACCCAACTGACTGCACATAGTCTGTATCCTTCTATTTCCTACCTTTTTCATTTGTTTGTCTAATTGTCTCTCAAACATTTGCTATCATATCTGCTTCTTCCACCTCCCTGGCAATACATTCCAAGTACCTACCACTTTGTGTGGTTTTAAAAAAACCTCTCTAGTATCTGACATTTCCGCTTTAGGAAAAAGACTGACTATCTACCTTATCTATGCCTCTCATAATTTTATATTTTTCTATCAAGTCACCCCCTCAGCCTTCAGTGCTCCAAGAGAAACAATGCAAATTTGTCCAACCTCTCCTTGTAGCTAACACATTCCAATCCAGGCAACATCCTGGTGAACATGTTCTCCAAAGCCGCCATATCCTTCCTATTCCGGCGACTGGACCTGCACACGATACCCCAAATATGGCCTAACCAAAGTTTTATACAGCTGCAACATGGAAGGGAAATGCAGGATGCCCAACTTCTATGTTGCTCTTGTAGTTATTAGTATTTCTCTGCATGGTTCAGTTAAGTTTCTGGTTATAGTGATAATGGGGAATTTGGCCTTGTAAAAGGTTTGTAGTTAGACTTGGAGATGGTCATTGCCTGACACTGGTATAGCACAAAAAAATTAATTTCCATTTATTAGCCAATGTTTAATGCTGTGCATGTTTTGTGACATACAGGTGTGGGCAGCTTCTTTTTATTTGAGGAATTGAAATTGAATTGCATAATGTGCAACCCACAAGCATTCCTTATGATGGAGGCTGTGTCTTGGAAGCAGCTGAAGCTAGTTGGGGCTAGGACACTTACCTGATGAACTCCTGCAGTAACAACTGGAAGCTGAGGAAATTGACCTCCATCAATGGAATTCTCATTGCCATATTATGTTAAGAGTTTGGGGCCCTGGAGAGGTTGCAAAAAGTATTTCAAAGATGATAAAATAAATCTGTGGTTGTATCAGGAAAGGATGAACAAGCTATCTCACTTCCTCTTGAAAAGAGAACATCGTGGAGTGACCTAAGGGATGTTGTTAAAATCATGAAATGCTTTGAGGAGACTTGATGTTTCTGCTGTGGATGAAGGTTAAAACAAAGAGTCACCAATACAAGACAGTTACAAAAATATCAAATAATGAGCATAGAAGAAACAACTTTATTCGGAGTGATGAGAATGTTATACACACTACCACAGAGAATGATTGAGGTGAATTCAACTAAGAGGAGCCAAGACAAACATGAAGCAGGAGGGGATATTCTGATGATAGTTAAGGAAAGACAGGAGGAGGCTCAGGTGGAACAAAATGTAGGCATTTGTCTTGTGGTTAAGTGATCTAAATTTTTATATGCTAATTTTAAAAGCATTTGTTCCTTAATGTAGATGCAGCATTGATTTTATTTTCTCCTGTTCTCCCATTCCACCTCCCCACCCCCACCCCACCCATGCCATTCAACCCTGAATTCTACACTTGCAGTTCCTTTGATGAATATAGCTCTGAACTGAAGTCGGGACGTCTGGAGTGGAGCCCTGTTCACAAATCAGAAAAATTCTGGCGCGAAAATGCTGCAAGATTGAATGAGAAAAATTATGAATTGCTGAAGTAAACTTAATTTGAATATTTGCAGTTGTTGCACTTGGATGCATTGGCATTCAAGCCTGAGTATACTTCTGTGTACTCAAATTGGTAGATCCCAGTGGTATTTAAGATGTGTTCAATAATAAGTATTTTTGATGTCATCTTGCATAAGGTCATTGACAATTTAATGAAATTGCAAGTTAATTAACTGATCTTTGCAACGTGATTATTTATTAACATGAGTCATGCATAAGCATGCAACATCTAAAGCAGATGATGAGTTTCTGCTTAAATGCTATTTGCAAAATGACTTCTGTTGAGTATAGATAATAACTGAAGTAATCTAACAATTGTTGGATTGTCCTCAACAGTTGCTGTGAAATTTTAATGCTAGAACTTAGAAGAAATCAGATCGGGAAGGATTTAAGCAATTCAATTATTGAATATAACGTGAAAGAAATACTTACTAATCTCATTATTTTGCACTGTATTTGTTCTGTTGTGAAGGATTCTAACAAGGCTTTTGGAAGTGTCTGATGACCCTCAAGTCTTAGCTGTGGCTGCCCACGATGTTGGTGAATATGTACGTCATTACCCTCGGGGAAAGCGGTAAGAAATTGTCACTGATTTAAAACTTACAGGCTTAATTCTAATTTATCGTTGCTTTTTGGATATTTACTATGAAAATGAGAGAGTAATTTATTTTATCAGTAATTTAGGAATTCAACAACAGACACATGCATTCTTCAGATGCATCTGAAATTGATAGAAATGTCAGTACATTACAGGGCAGTTAGTGCATATAACTCATTTATATGAAACATGACTCTTTGCAAATTATTTTATGCATCTCATTTAAATTTAGTTTTGAATTATGGCTGCAATGATCAAGGTATGTGCCCATAGGATTGAAAATCTTGTTACTGCTTGTCCACTGTGTCAGCATTGTGAACTACTGGGTTAGCTTTACAATTGAAACTCAGTAAGTGTTGAAGGAAATGAGTTCTAAAGAAACAGGATTAAGCCATTCATTGAACCTAGATAGCCACTCAGTTAGATTCTGACCATTCTGTATTTTAACTCCATCTTGGTTCTGTAGCTCTTGGTACTCTTGCTTCATAGTGGAATTATTATTTTGTCCCTCCTGCACATCCTGCCCTTCACCGAAGGCATGGAAGAGAGAGTTAGAATCTTCCAGTATCCTTTGTGTGAAGAACAATTTCCTTGTGTTATTCCAGAATGGTTGAGCTTCTTTTGGATCACCCTTCTCAAAGGAATACAAGCATAGTGCTTTTAACCTAACTTTGTATTTAACCCTTTTTGCCTCCAGTATCATTCTGGTAAATCTGCAGTGCATCGCCAAGGTTAATGCATAATTGAGATGCATTGTCAAGGAATAATCTCCCATCTTGTAATAGAAGGTTCAAAGTGAGTGGGGATTTTGGCAGTCTGCTATGAATGCATGAAAATTGAAGCACATTTTTAAAAAAAATAAAATGACTGTCTATACCTAATAATAGGTCTGTGCAATTTCATGCATTTCCTAATGTGTAGTGATAGAACTCTTGGCAGAGGCAGGAGAAAACCACTAGTCAGTTATAGAGTCAGACTAATACAGCATGGAAGCTGGCCCTTTGGTCCAACACGTCTGTGCTGATCAAATTGCCTGCGTTTAGCTCGTATCCCTTCAATCCTTTCCTATCTGTGTAACTATTCAAATTACTTTTAAATGTCATAATTGCACTTGCCTGCACAGCTTCCTCAGGCAGCTTGTTCCATATACTCACTACCCTTTGTATGGGGGGGGGGGGAAGATTGCTCCTTAGGTCCCTTTTAAATCTTTCCCCCTCACATTAAACCTGTGCTCTCTAGTTTTAGACTTTCCTACCCTGAGGAAAAGACTCTGCTATTCACTGCATCCATGCCTCTCATGATTTTATAAGCCTCTAAGGTCACCACTCAGCCTCCTATGCTTCAGTGAAAGGAAGTCCCAGCTTCTCCTTGTAACTCAAGCCCTCCAGTCCTGGTAACATTCTCATAAATCTTTTCTGCACCCTCCAGTTTAATGACATCCTTCATATAGAAGGGTGACCAGAACTGCAGGCACTACTCTAAATGTGGCCTTAACAGCATCTTCTACAGCTGTAATATGATGCCCCAACTCCTGTACTCAATGTTCTGACACAGGAAGGCAAGATTCTTCCCAGAAAGGGGAAAATTTTCTAACCAGCACTCTTCCTAGCATGGGATCTCTGGCTTTTACCTAAGTGAGCCTTTG
>JARFYF010000119.1:32535936-32546346 GCA_030265395.1 Rhina ancylostomus | reverse complement strand
TTGCACTCCCCAGCTCCTCCGAACCAGATCCCCAGCACCTTCAGATAGTCAGGCCTGATGGTGAAGGGGACGTTGGATCGGTCAGGCCAGTCGTCAAAGATCATGGCCTCGCTCTTCATGTGGTTAACTCTGGCCCCTGATGTCAACTCAAACTGGTCGCAGATGCTGAACAATCTGTGAACTGACCTTGGGTCCGAGCAGAAGACGGTGATGTTGTCCATGTACAGGGAGGTTTTCACCTGGGTGACCTCACTGCCTGGCAATTTCACCCCGCTGATGCTCCCGTTCTTCCTGATGGATTTGGTAAAGGGTTCTATGCAGCACACAAACAAGACAGGGGAGAGAGGGCAGTCCTGCCTGACTCCAGACTTGATGGGGAAGCTGTCTGTTTCCCACCCATTGATTTGGACTGCACGACAGATGTCTGTGTAGAACAATTGGATCCGATTCCTGATTCCCTCCCCATTTTGGAGAACACGTCCAACATGTGTGTGCTGATATCCTGTCAAAGGCCTTCTCCTGGTCCAAGCTGACCAGGCAGGTGTCTGCCCCTCTGTCCTGCACGTAGGTGATGGTATCCCTGAGCAGCACAAGGCTGTCAAAGATCTTCTTGCCAGGTAAAACACATGTTTGGTCCAGGTAGATCACCTGTCCCAGAACAGACTTGACCCTGTTGACGATGGCCTTGGACAGGATCTTATAATCCACATTCAACAGCAAGATGGGTCTCCAATTTCTGATGTCCTCCTTCTCCCCCTTCTGCTTGTAGATGAGGGTAATGGTGCCCTCCCTCATGGATTCTGACATGCTGCCAGCCAGAAGCATAGCGTTGTACACTTCCAGCAGGTCTGGGCCCATCCAGTTAGCAGAGGACATTGGAAGTGGTGAGATGGGAATAAAACTAACCCCAACTTACTTACCTTGATTAAAGTGTAAACCAGGCCAGGTCACGGAGCATCAGTGACAGGATTTGCAGAGGAGGTTATGACTTAAGTAACTCATTTGGTCTTCTGTCTTGTCTAACTAAGAAAGCAAAAGGAGGGAATGAAAATAAGTACTTGCTGAAATATTATAATTGAGCTTATTTTTCATTCTTATTCTGATTAAGTGCTTACATTTGGCTATGTCTTTGTCGTAGCTAATTTCTGGTAAATATAGTTTGTAATGTGGAGAAGAAGAAAGGGGGAAATGCTGAACATATTTCATAACAATGAAACAGTCATGGAAATCTGGAAATCCAAATACATTCTTTCATCAGATGCCCAGATCTCAGCTGGAAATTCCAAATCAATCAGGTTTTCAAAACCTCTAAAAATTATTTGTGTTGTCATCAAGTCAAAGAGCCAGAATAGAAACAGGCACTTTGGTCTACTGAGTCCGCTCTGACCATCAAGCACCCATTTACATTAATCCTATATTAATCCCCTTTTTTACTCTCCCCATATTCTTATCGCCCCTTCCCCTTGCGCCTCCCCCACCACCCACCAGGTTCTATCATTCACCTACACACTAGGGACAATTTACAGTTACTAAAGAACCTACTAACCTCCATGCTTATGAGACGTACAAGGAAACCAGAGCACCTGGAGGAAACCCATGCAATCGCAGATAGAACATACAAGCTCCACATAGACAGCACCTGAAATCAGGATTGAACCCAGGTCTCTGGCACTGTGGGGCAGCAGATCTAATAGCTGCACTACTGAGCTGTCATAAAATTGCATAATGGAAGTATTTGTCTTGGAATTTCCTGCAACAAATGTTTACTGCGGACCATTGCCTGACATCATTAACTGATGATATTTACGCATTGTGGTCTTTAAAGTTATCTGGGCTTGATCCTTAGCTGCTGCTAGCATGCTCCAAAAAGCACAGGGTACTCTAGGTAATTTTCCATTCACAAATATCCATCATACTCTGGTGGGGGGGGGGCTGTTTATTTCCATAAATGTCAGTAGCCCTTCATTATCTCACCCAGGGGAATGTAACAGTTTTCTGGAAGCACTCAAATGGCCAATGATGGAATGTGGATTGTGGTTAGGTGTTGGATTCATGTATATTTCCACCTGCATTTCAATATCACCTGGAAGTACTAAAATCTTCTGTCAATAACTAAAGGGTTGCAACACTCAAATTTTCCATCAACATCATCCCATCAAAGCTCAACCTATCCCACTTTCTAAGCATTGACCAGAATATCTGTGATTTTTTTTAGGAAAGAAAGTTAGCAGCCAGCTTTCATGACATTTGGGGTGCCATTTTCAGGATCTGCAGAACATATCTTAACCTACAGGCTCTGTCAGCAGCCTAATTAGTGAACACTCACTGATGAGCTAGCACCCATGCAGATTCTGCATTTAGAATCTACCTTTATGGTGCTCTACTCTCCACTGAAGGCAGGTTGCGATGCTCTCAGATCTTTGCTCATGTAGGAGTTAGAATGTAGGAAAAGGTTACTTGCAGGTGACAAACCCCATTGAAGATTCCTTGCGGAATTCAAAATCCTAAAACAGAAGTTAATCTGTCCCAGAAGGATCAAGGTACTACAGCTCAGCCAGCACCAGTTACATTCCTGTGCCTAAGATTTCTCCTCAACACTGGATTAGGGTAGGGACAAAAACAGAACAAAAGAGGCGTTGAAGCAGTAGCTGTGCTAATAACCTTCAGCAAATATATATGTAAACTGCAGAAATTATGAGCAGTAAATAAGTTGCTCCAAAATGGCTGTTCGTGTCTTTGAGGGATGATTTCAGGAGGCTAATTTCTAGAAAATTTTCTGTTATGCATCCTGACTGAAATGTTGCCCTCTTGTGAGATATCATCAAAGAATCAGCAAAGAATGTAGATTCTACTTCCAGTCGACCTCTGCTCCTTATTATACCATCTTACAGACCTGTTTTTTCCTTCCTGGTGCTAGTTCAATTTCCACTGCAGAGCTAATTAGTAGGAAAACCATTGCGTACTTTGCCTAAAAGCTCCATGACAGAAAGGTGGGAAACAACGGATGTCCTAGACTGAAGCTGTTGAAACTACTTGACTCTAAGCACATAAATTTAGGCCAAGTTTTTGGACTTTCGTAACCTGTCAACATCTCATTCCTGATGCCAAAGGACGAGTTGGCAACTTACCCCATCCTAAGACATAATTCTGAAGTAAGTCAATTATATCTTAATTTTAACTTATGCAGGTTTTGATCTGTGGCTGCCTAACCCCTGAAATTAGCTTGGATACTGCTACTCATTATTTTTCTTTGATTACGTACATTAATTAGTTAGAAAAAATATTAAAACAGGGAAAAACATTGTTTGACAAACACCCAGGATCAATCCAATTGGGTAAAGAACGGCCCTGTTAGTATCAGGAAGGGCAAAGAGACGGAAGTGGGGATGTGGGTTACTGTGGAGTGGAGGTTGTAATGGCAGGAGAAACAGATATTCTGGAGGTCCTGCCAAATTTAAACACTTAGTTTGTTTTGTCTTTGTTTACCATGTTGAAAGACCGTCAAGTGGGAATTCTAGCAACTCTTGGAAATGAACAAAGAAGGGGGATAGAGTGATCACAAATTAAGAAAAGGAAATTCAGGAGACACTCATCAGGCCAGGAAGCATCTGTAGAAAGAAACAGAATTGTCATCTCAGGTTGAAGGCCCTTCATCAGAACTGGGATAAAGCAAACTAAAACCATTTGAGAGAGTGACGGGAGGGATGGATAGGACAAAGGGAATACCTCTGATAGGTGAGATAGGGATTGGTGCGGTGATAAACTGCTGTTGAAACTATCTGGTCAATGGATTAATTAGAGAAACTAGTCAGAGAGAAAGAAAGCAAACAAAAGCTGTGAAATGCAGGGTAGAGCTGTAAGAAAAGTCAAGTAGATCAGGCAGTACCAATGGAAAGAGAAAATTGAGTCAATATTATGATGATAATCAGAAATGGGCAGTTCTGATATTGAGAATGCAAGTTACCTGAAAATGTTGAATTTGATATTGAATGCTAGGGACTACAATATGCCCGAATGGAAAATAAGGCTCTCTCCTTTAAGCTACCATTGGACCTCATTGGAATGGTGCAGGCGACCACAGACTGACAGGTCCAAATATATGAAAGGGATGGGGAATTAATGTGGAGGGCGGTCATAGATCTGAGGTAGGCATGTGGCAGGTTCAAGAGATAATTGGTTGACTAGGAAAGAATTTTTAAGAGTTTAAGCAACAAATCAGCTTCTCCACCTGAATCTACCTCCATTAAAGTAGGAAGCATGCAAGAAAGGTTGGGGGTCTGCATTTCTGATGTCTTATGTTTTAACTCCCTGTCCATTCTGGCTGCTCCCAAAGTGTTGGTTCCCTTTCCATTATTAGGGGGACCATGTGGCTGGAGGATGGATCAATAGAGGGATTGTATGTTGAGGTAGAAAATCATCTGACAAGACCTCCAGGAGAACAGCCAGCCATTGCTGATTTTCTTTTCCAGTTGGAACAGTCTCTGAAAATCTGAGATCGTGGCTACTTTAGTTCCTGAAATCCTTTTTTTATTTGATTAACTCTGTTCGCATCTAATTCATTGAAGTAACAAGAACCTTATTTAATTTTAAGCCACTGTTTCATATGGGTCCATGCCAATACAGGAAGTAAACACTTAGAGGATTCCGTATATGGTGCAACTTCCTGTACTATGGTAGTTAATGGATACAGGACATCCCAAGGGGTAGCTCACTAGAGAGAGGTGTCCCCCCCTCCCCCCAGCACTGCTGATGAAGTCAAAGATCTGATTTTTAGGATGGAAGAAAAGGTATTAGAAGTCCAGCCCAGGAATTACACAACTGTGCCTGAAAGTATGGAAGAATCTATTGTTTCACCTGGTGTGGCATCAGCAATCTTCAGTCATTCTAGGAGAATGTATCACCTTGAGTAATGTTGCGGATGGATCCTTACATCAGAGGTCTGTTAGCAGCCTTAGTGGAGTTTTTTTTGTGGTGAGTCAACCATGAAGGTCCTGAGTTCCAATCTGAAGAGACAGTTGCCTACTGTGAAAAACTGGTGAACAACAATGATAAGAGTTTTCAAGGAGTCCATAATTCTGCGGTCTGTCCTTCTGCAAATCAGTAGAACAGACAAAGCCCAGTGTCGTGAAGTGCAAAGCTTGATAGTAAGTGTGAATTAACCCTCAGAAACTCAGCCTATCCTGAGTGTACAGTTATATCATTGAAATGTAGCCACTTTTGTGAAGTAGGAAATTGGCAGCCAATTTGCATGCTCCAAACTCAGATAAACAGCAATGTGTTAAACAATGCTACCTTTCTTTTAATGATATTGGTTCGGAGATAATCACACCTGGTTTGATTGGATGAGGCACCAGGGAATAAGTACCTAAGTGGAAACAGTTGCTGTTGGAACTACCAATTTCTATTTCTCAGAGTAACACTTAACTCTGCATTATTGGTTTGTGCCTGATAAAAAAGTTGGCTGAGTGGCTTTGATCTTCTTTAAAGCAGGGTTAGGAGAGTGGTGTAGAGTGTAAGAAGGAAATTTGTGCAGCTATTTAGAAGCAGGGAACAAGCATGTATATAAAATGAAAGTGTATATAAAATGCTCCCTGACCTTTCATCTCCTGCTGCTCCATCACCTAGATGAATCTTCCTGCTGTGCTAACTTTGTTTTGTACTGTCATGTCATGTAACATGCAACAAAAAATCATAACACTCTGATTGGCTTTGTGTGGGCATACCACAGGGAGCCTCCAGAAAGATCAAGTCACATGAGGTATTGGTTCATTATCCCAGAAGTGTGCTCTTTGACTTTTCTTGGTATTATAAGTTGCATTGTTCAAATGATTTGAATCCATGGGGAAGAGAACCTTGCTTAGTGCATCTGTGCACTGAGAACTGGGGGATCCAGGGGATGTCTCTTGATCTATTCAGTCTCACCAAGCTACCAGTTAAGCTGATTAAAATCCAAACCATTATATCTGGTCCAGCAGATATTGCAGCATACTCTCAATAAAACAACATTGTTGTGTGTATTTTGTGTGCATCTGGTTTAATTGTATTTAACAAAAGAAATACAGATTTCATATCCCAGGTCATTCAGCCCATCGAGTCTATTGCCAGCTCTCAGAGCAATCCCATTTCCTCACTTATTTCCTTGTAACCAATCCTCTCTCACATGGCCATTAACAACCACCCTCACCTTCAGTGATTTTCCCGCCACTCACCTACACCAGGGATAGTTTACAGTCATCAATTAACCTAACAACTGGCAAGTCTTTGGACTGTGGGAGGAAACTGGAGCACCAGGGGAAAATGCTCAAAGTCACAGGGAGAATGTGCAAAGTCTATCCAGACAACACCAGAGATCGGAATTGAACTCGGGTCACAGAAGCTGTGAGACAGCTGCACTACTTGCAGCATTACTGGGCCACCCAGCGATCCAATAAGAACACAGGAAACTGAAGCAGGAGTAGGCCATTCAGCTGCTTACACCTGTACTGTTATTCAATAAGATCCTGGCTGATCTTATACCTTAGTAACATTTTCTTGAATCAGCTTAATATTAAAAAAACCTTTCTCAGCTCACCAACTGAGCCTCCACTGTCGTCCTGAGTAAAGATTACAAAGAGTTACTACCATCTAGGTGGGGAAAAAAAATCTCACCTCTGTCTTTATTTTGAGACTATGACAGGCCTGGTCTCCCTTCAAAGAAAAGATATACTTTATTGAAAATATATCCTTTCCTCGGTAGGGATATCAGACCTGTGTGCAATACTTCAGGTAGGTGTTTAAGTTACCTCAGCATGACACCTTTATTCTCAAGCTCAAACCTTATAATAAAGGCACTATATTCTTTGTATTTCCAACTGCTAACTGTACCTGCACATTAACTTTCAGATTCCTCTGTACATGAACACTTTGCAAATACTCCTTTTCTACTTTTTCTGTCAAAGAGAATGACATCATATATTAAATTCCTCATCGTCAATTCAGTAAAGCCTCTCTGCATCCCACTCACAACTAATCTAACCCTTCAGCTTTGTATCATCAAGAAATTTAGACCACATTTACTTCCCTTAGCCAAATCATTGATTTTGATCGTGAATACCTGTGGCATCCCACTAGTCAGAGGCTGAGGGGAGAGCTGATAGAAGTTTATAAAATTATGAGAGGAATAGACAGGGTAGATGGTCAGAGTCTTTTTCCCAGGGTAGAAATGTCAAATACTGAGGATATGCATTTAGGGTGAGAGGGGGAAACGTTTAAAAAAGATGTGTGGGACATGCTTTTTTTTAACAGAGAGTGGTAGGTGCCTGCAACGGTCTGCTAGAGGTAGTGGAGGAAGCAAATACGAAACTGGTGTTTAAGAGACACAGGGAATGGAGGGATATGCATCACGTGCGGGCAGAAGAGGTTTAGTTTAATTTGGCATTGTGTTCGGCACAGACATCATGGGCCAAAGGGACTGTTCCAATGCTGTACTTTTCTATATTCTTTGTAATCACAGCCTCCCAACCCAAAAATAACCTGTTTATTTCTATTCTCTGATTTTTTTCCTTAAACCAATCCTCAATTCATACGTATACTTCCCCAAATGCCATATGTTCTCGTTTTGTTTAAATTATTTCTTGCGTGGTACCACCAAGGGTCTTCTAAAAATCCAAATTTAACCACATTTAATGGTTCCCCCTTATCTATTCTGCTAGTTACAACCTCAAACTTAATAAAATCATCCTTCAGATAACAATGTAAATGACATATTTTAAAGTATGCTTTATCTCCAGAGTGTAAAAATTAGCCCATCTCTATATATAAAACAACAAAGGGAGACATCTTGATCATTGTAAATAATACTAAGAATTTACCATTAAAGGGCATGTTCCATCACATTTCTAGAAACCTAAGAAATATGACATCATTGGCAACAGAAATGATCTCACTGTCCAATAAATATTTATCAATAAATAGTTTGAGTACTCTGTTCAATTTAAAGTGAAACCACCCAAAATCTGCAGGATACTAAAACATATAAATAGTTCCATGGCCAACAGTAATCTCAGTAAGCATTGTAAATGGTGGCACAACATGTGTAGTGTAGAAATTTTCAATCCAACATGTTTATATTAAAGTAGATTAATTGATCCATATCCTATTTTTATTCTTACATAAAATAGGACAGAATAATTTGTAAATTTCAGGCAAATAACATATTCAGTTTTCCCCTGAAATGTTTCTACATAGTAAAGGCATTTATTATTATGAGACCTTGCATATCTCAAAGTACTTGACTTGCTAAGGGACATTTTAAAATGATGTTAATATTGTAAGGCAAATACAACAAGCATCTGGTTTGGTGCAAGATTTCCCCAAGCAGCAATGTGAAGAGTGGCCAGTCCAGTTGCTTTTTGTGGTCACACTTACCACAATATTTCACACTGGCTGTCAGTCCTTTCGGGGCAACGTTTGCTTGGCTATGTTTGAGGATGAAACCATTTCCAAATCTGTCTCCTTCTTCCCCTTGCTGCTAAAGGGTATTGAATGCATGGCAATTATTGTGTTATTTGGAATCTCACAGCACGTGGCAGGACTTAATCTCCCGGAGCACAAGGGGATAATAGTTGGGAGCAGGAGCAAGTGAGGGGGTGAATGGGAGTGCAGGTGAGTGATGTGAGCTGGGTAATTTTTAATTTTTAACAATACAAATTATTTTTGTGTGTATGCTCTATTTCACACTTCATATAATTAAAAGCTAAATATTACAGATGCCAGAAATCTGAAACAAAACCAGTAAATATTGAAAGCACTCAGCAACTCAAGTAGGTTATAGATGAAAAAATATAGTTAACATACAGATAGCTAAGGATTAATAAGGCTTTCTGTCCCATTCCCTGTAATGTAAACTCCCTCTAAGTATCCAAACATTTTCAAATCTTTTCAAATATTGCTAGTAAAATTCCTCAAACAGAAATCAGGTTGCATGGAGCATATTATTTCAGGACTCTGCACTTCAAATCAATTTAACTTCAGGTACAGAGGGCTTTTGACCCTTTCTGGATCATTTCATAATAAAAAGCAAATTCAGCTGGGTGCCAGCTGTCATCAATCACCCTTGTGAGCTTCCCATTGGTGCAGGCTGCAACTCATATTACATTGTGGATGCTATAAATGAATAATGACCCAAAGGGATTTCACTTCCCGAATGTCCATCCAATCTGCGATCATCTTCCTAGCCAAAGCATGGTAACCAGGAAGCAGTTGCAGTGCATTTATGTAATTTGGTTAATAATTGAACCAACACATTATGTTAGAGAGAAGCTATTGAGCCACATGGCTCTTGACTCCGTACGCATACAGACAATCTGCCATACAGTCATAGAACATAGAACAGTACAGCACAGGAACAGGCCCTTCAGCCCATCATGCCAAGCATGATGTCAAATTAAACTAATCCCTTCTGCCTGCACGATCTATACCCCTCCATTCTCTGCATATTCATGTGCCTATCTAAAAGCCTCTTGAATGCCATTATCATATCTGCTTCCACTACCCGCCCCTGGAAGTGTGTTCCAGGTACATACAACTCTCTGTACAAAAAAACTTGCCTCACACATCTCGTTTAGACTTTTCCCCTCACCTTAAACCCTCTGGTATTCGACATTACTACCCCAGGAAAATATTTTGGCTGTCTACCCTATTTATGTCCATCATAATTTCATAATTTTATAAACTTCTATCAAGTCTCCCCTCAGCCTCCAACACTCCAGAGAAAACAATCCAAGTTTGTCCAACCTCTCTTTATAACTAATCCAGTTATATAACTTCTAATCCAGGCAGCATCCTGGTAAACCTCTTGTGAACCCTCTCCAAATCCTCTATATCCTTCCTGTAATGGGGCAACCAGGACTGCACTGAAACAGGCCCTTCTACCCACCATATCCGCACCAATCTTCAAGCACCATTTACGCTAATCCTTTTTTTATACATTTCCCCCATATTCTCATCAGCTTCTCCCAGATTCAACCACTGCGCTAGAAGCAACTTATAGTAGCCAATTAACCTACCAACTCACATGTCTTTGGGATGTGGGACGAAACTGGAGGACCCAAGGAAAGTTCACTCAATTTCAAGAACATGTGAACTCCACAGTGCCGGAGGTCGGGATCGAACCTAGGTAGCTGGAGCTGTGAGACATCAGCTCTACCAGCTGCACCTCTATGCGAATGGCTGTACAACAAATGCCACACTCAACAATGATTCCACTGCTTGACAGCTCTCGAGGACCCTAGAAATACTCTGCATTGTGAACCGCTAGTACCTGACTGTACCTTGCATAGGCCTGCAATTAAGCAGACTCAGCCCTTGCCAGCTATGACACAGGGAGATGTGGAAAGAAGAAGGGAGGAAAAGGGACACTATTGGGAGGAC
>JARFYF010000119.1:32395264-32405508 GCA_030265395.1 Rhina ancylostomus | reverse complement strand
AAGCTGGATTATTGGAGGTATTTAAAGAGGAGATAAATAATTCCATGAAAGATTAGGGAATTGGTGCAGAAGAGTTGAGACCTGGAGCAAGTAGTCCATGGTCATATTCAATGGTGGGATAGGCTAGAGGGGTCAACTCCTATTTTCTTTTGTTCACAGTGTATCTCTGACCTTGTGAATTTGCTTGCCAGTTTGCATAATAAAAACAGCACATGAAACGTTATTTGGTGGCAAGGTCATCTGCGTATCAACATTGAGAATGTTGATGTACAGGTGACATTTATATATAAATCTGACAGCACATTTCGTACAAAGTTTAATAAGAGTACAAGCAATACTGAAAGACTGTGTACTGAATTTGAGTAGGATGTAATAGTTTTTTTGAATATTCATCTGGTAAAAATGTTGATTGAAATGGATATAACTCTTCATGTATGTAATTCTACATAACAGTACTCTAGTTTCCAAATAAATACTGAAGAACGCGTAGACCTAGACTGATTCATGAGTGTTTGAAAGTAGCTACAGGTTGAAACTCTCTAGTCCGGCGCCCTTGATCTTGACTGGTGCTGAACCGCAGAAGTTTCCTCTGAAAAGCTTCCTTTGTGCAGGAGAATTGTTCTTTTTAAGTATAGACACTCCCTGGGTTATGTAATTGTTTCAAGAACTGTCCACAACCCAAAGTTGCCTTAAATTGGAGATGCTGAGATGGCTGACAGTTGAGATTGCAGAAGTTGCACGGTAGGTTCATTGACTGCAGATTAGTGCAAATCTTAGTTATTTTTAGATCTTAGTTGGATTTCAAAGTTGAGTGTATTGTCATATGCACAAGTACATGTATGCACAGGTGCAATGAAAAACTTGCAGCAGCATCACAGACATATAGCATCATAAGCAGCATTCACAAGAAAAACAAAATAAACATAAATTATACACAATTTTCATAAGAAAACACGTAATAAATCTTAAGTCTTAATTAGAATTAGATAATTAGTACAGATCTGTACTACAGATTCAAAACATGTTGGACCAGAGAGTTTCAGCATGTATTGTTAAGATATGATATTCCATACCAAGTTCGAACATTAGCTGTTAATGGACAGCAGTCTTTAAAAATGCTTCTTGGAATATTTTTCCATCTTTAAGTTCGCTTAATTTTTGTATAACACCATTGGTTCTGTTGTAGCCCCTGCCAAGGACTAAAAGTTGTGGGTACATATTCCATTTCATAGATGTCAGAGGGTACTGCAATGTAAGAGATGGTGTTATTAGATGAGTTGCTCACTTGGTCTTCAGATAAATGTGAAAGGTTCCATGACATTATTTAAAGCGTAGATGGAAAATTGTGTTCTGGTTTGTTTTTGTGGGACCTGACTGAGTGGACCTGGAAGGATTTATTTTAAGAGGCCTGTTCTTTTTAGAAAATATTCTATTTCTGTTGTGGTTAACCAATTTACCTGCAAGATAAGGAGGAACAATTTGCATCATCCCACAAGGCAAGGAGGAACAATTAAAAAGAACTAGCAGATGCTTTATTGTATTATCATATTTTAGCAGTCCCTTGGGATAGTGCATGACTTATTTCTGTAGCTTTTGAGGTGACAGACCCTTCCGCAGATGGGCAGGGGGATGCTTGACAAGGCAGATAAGTGGATAGTTTAAAAGGTGATGCTCACCTTCTGATATTTTTGCTGGGCTTCTGATGCCTGACCTCAATTCTTAATGCAGTCCTGAATGTTACTTTGTATACACATGGACCAGAGTTTGCCAGGAGTCAATGGGGATGTTCCTTTTTTTTCCCCAAGGAGGCTTTGAGCACATCTTTAAATCCATTCCTCTGTTTGCCTGGTAATCTCTTCCTGTAACAGAGCTTGGAATAGAGCTGTTTTGGAAACCTGGAAGCAGGGGCAAGAGGATGGGACTTGGGTACCTGAAGGCAGGGATTACAGTTGCTTGGTGGCTTGAATTTTGTGTCAGGTTTGAGGTCTTGATCTAAAGACTTTCTTTTGATTGACCAAAGGTGTAGGTGAATTTTATCATCTATGCCTGCTATTGTGTTGTGATGTCTCGGGTATGGTAAGTAGTCCATATCTTCCAAAATCCTGCTCTGACTCTTTATTGTCAGAGATGGCTATTGTGCAGGAGGTTCATTGTGGACTTTCATCTTGCAGATGTGGAGTACAAGATCCATTCTGCCAAATGCAAAGTGTAGCATAATATCTGAATCATGGTATTGGTATAAAAGTAGTTGATTTAAATGTTATATTAAAATTGATGTTTGAAAATATTTGAGTTGCTATAACATTAATAACAATTGTTTGTAAGTATGGGAAACTTGTGATAAAATTCCAAACTAATACAATACATGATATGAATGCCGAGACTAAAGAAAAATATGCATGTCAATATCTTTTATAATAAAAAGAGCCAAAAGAGTGATATTATGCTAAACATATGCATGTTGTCTGTGTGAATTAAAAGCTGGATCTCCTTTACAGAAGTAGCAGCTGCAGTGAGATTTGAAGTTTTTAAAAATGAAGGGACTAGGGTGCATATGGATAGACTAGTGAAGGCGAGAGATCATATTACTGCAAGAGTCCAGCCTGGAGGGTGACCAGGGATGAAAAATGAATATCCAGAGGCAGTCAATATTTAAGACAGGCAAAAAGGGACAGGAGGTGGAGTGATGTTGGTGAAGGAGGAAATCAGTGCAACAGCAATGAAAGATTTTGGCTATGAAAATCATAATGCGGAATCTGTATTGGTGGGTCTAGGAAATGCTGGGGGACAAAAGTCAGTGAGGGTTGTATATAGGCCGTCGTAGTAGTGATCTAATGGATGGAATTGAACTGGAAGTGAGAGATTATGCAATTGTAAACATGGCAACTTCAATCCATATTTCGCTGACGACCAAATTAGCCATACCACCACTGAGAAAGAATTCTAGGAGTGTGAAACATTATCGATTTTTAGGCCAACATGTTGAGGAACAAACTAGAGAAAAGGCTATCTCGGTCTAGGTGTAATGTGAAAGGAATAATTAACACTACTCCTGTGTGCCGTCCATTAAGAGTCACCAGAATCTGTAGAATTCCTCATTTGGGCTGGAGACTGAAATAGTAGGAACAGAAACTAAAGTCCTGAATCTGCAACTACAAAGGTATGGGGGGGGGGGGGTGGTGAGTTGTAAGTGATGGGAGGAAATTTACAAAATGGGTTGATGGTGGGTAGGTAATAATAATATTTAAAGTATGTATGAATTACAATAGTTATTCTTTCCTGGTTGGTACAAAAATAGGTCAGGAAAGATGGCTCAATTGTTGCTTACACACAAACACTGGCCATACTTCCTTTACATTTTAAATTAGGAAACTGTTATTGTCTTGTTTAGTAGCAATATGAAAAGAAACTTCACTGCTTTAAAACTTTACAATTTGTGTATCAGTTTACAGAGCTAAAATATTTACATCTGGATCTGTATGATCTCAAATAAAACCAGTTTTGTGGAGTTGCCTTCAGAAATGACCTGGGTTGTTTGGCAAAAAGATTGTGCACCATTGCACTAAAGTCTTTGCAACGAATGAAGTGTGAACGATAAGGTAATGTGCAGTTATTAGTGATACAACAGGGAATGTTAAATGCGGCAGCAATTTTGTTTCTGCTATGCATGTCTTTGGGCAGGTGGAGGGTAAGATGAGAGTGCCACAGAAACATGGATGTTGATCTTGTTGTCAGAGGATACCTCATGGCTTGTTCTGTTGAACCTGTCTACATGTTAAAAGACTTTTGCAATGTAACTTGCTGGAAACACATGCTGATGGGGCTTGACATTGGATCAGGGCATCCAACAGTATTACTTTGGAGAAAAAAAGCATTAAGGAACAAAAATGAGAGAGCTTCTCATGAAGGTGAATTAGTGCATTAATAGTTACATTAGCAAAGAGGAGAAATAAAAATAGGAGCAGCAAGTTTGGAGGGGGAAAGTATAAAATTTAGTTTTAAGATTTGACTTTAAAATCTGTATGTGAAATATGTAAATTCAGCAGATACTGAAAGATAAATTAGAAATTAAAGCTGAGATAATATGCAAAATGTAATGTGGAAGTGTGGAGCAAATGACTTGTGATGCATATGGCTAATACATATATGATGAGCTGCAAAGAGAGGTTTTCTTCATATGTTAAGGGTGTCCCAAAGCTAATCCATTGAAGTATGTTTGAGGTGTAATTGCAAGTGAGGTTTCATGGATAAGGTGAATTCAACGAGCCTATAATAGGAGATGAGACAGTGCAAGGACTGAACTTGTGGAATGGTGTAGGGCTCGATGGGCAGGCAGTGTATGGTGCTAGGGGCTACATGCTGGGAAATATTTTCTGAATGGGAGAGAATTTGGAGGTTATAGTGAAAGATGTGGAATAGACAGAAAGTTGCAGTGGAAGTGTGCCAATGAACAAAAGGTCACTAGGTAGATGGCAGAACAATTTTATGGGGGCGACTTGTACTGAAGTTTTGATTTTGCAGCAGATTAAATAATATTTCTGCATTTGAATCACTTGCAGCTCACTTGTATGTATATTACCTTTACCTAATGCACTACTTTCAAATTTATGAACTTTTTTTGTTGATAGGTGATAAATGACTGAAGTGAAAAAAGTGATGAAAGTAGTGGTGGCAACATGAAGTTGTACGTATTTTTGGTAAATACTGGAACTACCCTTACATTTGACACAGAACTTGCTGTACAGACGTAAGTACAAATGTTCAGAATGCTTACTGTGGTTTCCATCTTCATTGTCTCTGACTTGTTTGATAACCTAAAAAGCATATCTAGCTTTTTTTTAATGCTGCCTTGGTAACAATGTACAGAAGAATTGATTTTAATTGGTTATATATTTACTAAACAATAAAAGGAACAAAAATTTATTGGTTACAGAAATAAATCAGCAAATACACCCAGGGATTTGCACCTAGCAATGGTTTGGAAATGGAGTAAAAAAAATTGTAGTAAAAGCTTTCCTTAATCTTTATTGCTATCATAGTTCTGTATGTGTATATTTTATGATTCTTGTTCTGAGCAATCAATGGGTTCTCTTGCATTGAGAATTGCAGCTTAACTAAACTCTCTAATCCACCCTTGCCCTCCCTAAGCTACCCCATCTATATTGAAGGAAGACTTTTCAAGAGACCAATTCTTTACTCATTTTCACAATACTTGACAGTACAGCCTTTTGCAGAAGAAAATGTTTTCAAAATTAGTTTCTAGCTTGAATTGTCATTGCCAGGAAGATTTTCTACTAATCTAGATGAAGCACTTTATCTTTGCTTGTTTCAGTATTTGCCATTACTTAAGTCAATTTTCTGTACATTCTGTCACAGGTGCTTTTTCTTTAAAATGGGGAAACTTTAGAATAATTTCATTGAAGTCTGAGCTAGAGTAATGATAATGATCTGAATGACTTTTTAATGCACTTTTTTCAGCATC
The DNA here is from genome assembly GCA_030265395.1 of Rhina ancylostomus. Classification (NCBI taxonomy): domain Eukaryota; kingdom Metazoa; phylum Chordata; class Chondrichthyes; order Rhinopristiformes; family Rhinidae; genus Rhina; species Rhina ancylostomus. The sequence goes on along the minus strand of JARFYF010000119.1, from coordinate 32,400,026 downwards.
TGTTAAATTGCATGAGTTTTATTTTAGCCTAATTGTATTAACCAGTATTTCCGATGATTAGTAGTTCCTTTGTGCTTGAGATCCAGAAAAACACAAGAATAGGCCTGTGATGATTGTATTTGGAATCTTTTAGGGTTGGGTAGCTAGGCTCTTCTCCATTACAATTTTTGGAACTATGCAATGGGCTAAGGTTTTTTCCTAATCTTCTGCTGAGAACATTTAAAATTAATACATTATAGTTTGCATTGAATTCAAGTAGTATAATATAAATGGAGATATGTAGTTAAGTGTGGTAATTATAACTTCAGTGTTGCAGACCTTAAACATGCTATCCAAGCTAAATATAAGATTGCAACTCAGCATCAAGTATTGGTTGTCAATGGAGGTGAATGTATGGTGGCAGACAGGCGTGTTTGTAGCTACAGTGCTGGAACGGTAAGTGACCTAAAATCTATATAGATAAATTAATCTTAAAGGCTTCTGGTTGAGAGCTCGCTACTACTTCAATGCATTTCTTAAAATAAAAAGTACTTTTCCAAAATATACATTACACCATCTTTAATATTGGTTGCTTATAGCACTATTCTTGTTGCCTTCACATCCTAAATTGCAACTATATTTCAGTATTTAGAACAGTAAACTGTGGATCCAGGGACTGAATGTATATTAAGGTGAAATGTGATCTGTATTTTCTCTTTTAATTGTTGAACATCAATTAAAAATACAAAGGCTTTTGAGGTTCTATTTGTGTGCTTTGAGAATAGTGGGGTGTTCTGATAAGTTTTCAAACCTAACTGCTGCTGCTGCTCTAGGAAGGTGCTTTGATTGAATTTAGCTATGTTTCAAACTTCACTATTTTTAAATTTTAAAACCATAGGATACAAATCCCATATTTCTATACAACAAAGAGATGATTCTGTGTGACCGTGCACCAACAATTCCCAAGACAACATTCTCTGCAGAAAATGAAATGGGATTGAAGGTGGAGGAGTCTCTTATGATGCCAGCTGTCTTTCACACAGTGGCCTCTCGAACTCAACTTGCTGTGGTAAGATTAATAATATTTGTTACTGAAAGCTAATGAACTTTCTTCCTTGACTATTAGTTTCTTTTAAGATGCCACCTTGGATTGTAAATGGTCATAATCGAATTTTGAAGTTAATGTTAGCGCGCTCTCTCTCATCCAACTTGGATTCTTGTGCTTTCTCCATTATTGTCCAATTTACAGAACTTTTTTCCAACAACCTTTACTACAGCATGTGATTGTGGTCCTATATACTTATTCTTGAAATACATTTTTATAGCAATAACATCTACTATTTTATCACCATAGTTTATTTTGATGTGCTTCTGTCTGGTTGGTACTTGTTTTACCAGGTGATGTCATAACTGCCCCAGCATAATAATTGTGCTCTTTGACCATTTTAGAGAAGTGAATTGTCTTGCTCTCATACAGATTAGTTGTAACTTTGTCCTTCTCAACCTAAAGCCAAGTGGTTGGGGAGGATTTAAACTGAATTGGCAAAAGGTGGGAACCAACCAGCAGCTGAAGAGCAGAATAAAGCACTCAAAGGAGGCAAAATGGCAGGTAGCACTTCAGTGCATAGTAGTCATCCTTTACCAGTCTTCTAAGTGAGAATGTAGGAATGACACCAGTGTAGACTGTATATGAATACATTTGCGAAATGTGGCAAGTATGGTGGGTGAATGGAAAACACAGCCACATGGAACTATAAATTATACATTAATGATCTGGATGAAAGAACTGATGGCATTGTGGCTAAGTTTGGAGACAATACCAAGATAGGTGGAGGAACAGGTAGTGTCACAGAGGCAGGGAGTCTGCAGAAGGGCTCAGACAGGTTGGGAGAGTGGGCAAAGAAATGGCAGATTGAATACAGCATTGGAGAGTGTGGGATTATGCACTTTTGTAGGAAGAATAAAGGTGTAAACTCTTTTGTAAATGGGGAGCAAATCCAGAAATCAGAAGTACAAAGTGATTTGGGAGTCCTCGTTCAGGATTCCCCCAAGGTTAACATGCAGGTTGAGTCAATAGTAAAGAAAGCAAATGCATTGTGAGCATTCATTTCAAGATGACTAGAATATAAAAGCAAGGATGAGGCTTTGTAAGACCACATTTGGAATATTTTGGGCCCTGCATCTAAGGAAGCATGTGCTGGCCCTGGAGAGGGTCCAGAGGAAATTCACAAGAATGATTCCAGGAATGAAAGGCTTAACATCTGAGGAGCATTTGATGTCTCTGGGCCTATACTTGATGGAGTTCAGAAGGATGAGGGGTGGGGGGGGGGTGAAATTTCATTGAAACCTATTGAATATTAGATTGAGTGGATGTGGAGAGGATGAGTGATGCCAGAAAGTGCTGAATTTGTGGAATTCGTTGCCACAGAGCCAAGTCATTGGGTGTATTTAAGGCAGATTGATAGGTTCTTGATTGCTAAGGGGGTTAAGGGTTATAGAGGAAAGACAGGAGAATGGATTTTCTTAACAAAATCAGTTATGATTGAATGGCAGAGCAGACTCAATGGGCTGAATGGTCTAATTCTGCTCCTATATCTTATGGTCTTATAACAGTAATAATGGAAACATTGCTCAAAAATGAGAAAGACCGAGAAGTAATATTGGACATAAGAAAAGAGAGTGGAAAAAGATAATAGAGGGCTGCCATTATTGGTTAAAGAAGACTTGGTAATGTTGAAGAGCAAGATGTTTTTAATCCACTTTGAGTTGAACTATGATTAGGGTGCTTTAACATTGCAGGGGATATTCTGTTGGCTACCAGATGCTCAAAGAGTTAAAGGAATAGGTCTGCCTGAAAATTACTGTGCAAGAAATGTAGTGGCGAGGTCAGGGGATTTTATTGACAGTAATACTGATTTGTATAAGGTTAGAATAAAGGGTCATGATAGGTTGGAATTTCTGAAATGTTCTGGAGAGCTGCTTTAATCAGTATGTTTTTGACCAAAGGAGTTATTACCCAGTCTGATTTTGAGAAATGTGCCAAAGCTTTGATGACAAAGGAGATGGAGAATGTTATGCAACAAAGAAAGGAGGTGTAGTATGCACTTGAGGTGAATAATTCTAGTGAGAAGCAGACTGAATAGAATAAACTGAGATGGAAAATGAAAGGAAAATAAGATTAGCAAAGAATGTGAAAATAGAATTGCAGTTAACATCAAGGCAACCTAAAAGTCTTCTATAAATGTATAATTAGTAAGCAGGTAGTAAAGAAAAGGGTGTGAACAATTAAGAATAAAGATGGTGATCAGATAATGGATCATGCCGTGCTCCAAGACACACAACACATGATGTTGGCTGAAAGTTTATTTCTGCACTAAGGGCATTCTAGATTCCTGGACTAGGCTTTTGAGATGTGAATTGGATAAGGGCCTTCCTGGGTTTGGGTGAGTGGTGGATGATCTCTGGTAATACTTTAAGAACAGGGTTTGTCCTTAACATGGTCAAAAACTGATGAACTGGGCCATGTATATTATCTACAAAACAGTCCTTGCATTCCAAAACTAATTTATTAGATCTGAAGCACTTTTGTATATTGTATTCTTGAAAACTCAAATGTTATTAAAAGTATGAGGCTGAATTTGCCATTTTATAAGCCTTTACAGATACAAATCTAATGGGGTTTCAGATTAGATCAATGGTTTAGGTCATGTTATTGTTTTTTATTATGAGAACCTATTATGAAATCTTCACTTTTGTTCAATGTTTTTCCACTATCAGTAATATGTATCTGATATACTGGCAGTGTATTAGTGGAAATATTTGGGGAATGAACCATTACAAAACCTTCTGGTTTGATTGGATTGTCAGAGATAAATTCACTTCTGCTATTTGTCCTTTTTGTTTTCTTTGATAGGAGATGTATGAAGTTGCAAAGAAACTCTGCTCATTCTGTGAAAGACTAGTTCATGATGAACACCTTCAGCATCAAGGTTGGGCTGCCATTATGGCCAATTTGGAGGACTGTACCCATTCTTTTCAAAGGCTGCTGACAAAGTTTGAAAATGCATACAGCAATTATGAACATTCGGTGGAAGATATTAAGCAAAAACTCACAAAGTAGGTTTGGGTGAATGTTTGCCAATTTCACAATAAATACTGTTGGAGCTTAGATTTGTTTCCTGGGCAGCACTAAAGTTCATGTAAAATTCCTTCATTTATAACATTTATTTAGGCATATAGTGGGTTGCTGTCTTTTTGTGAAGTGTTTTGTTGAATTGCATTAATTCTGTTGGGGGAAAATATACAATAACCATTTCTTTCCTGAAGCTACTGTAACATTATTTGTACAAGGAGTATGATGCAAGCTAAGCAATGTGGCATACATGGCCCTGTTTTGTTTTTGTATGAATCCTTCATTTCTTTTCTCCACTAAGCCCTCTCTATTCACTAATAGCTGCTTGCTGCCAGCTAACCACTAGTGAAACTTCTACCATGTGTATTTCTGCAAGTGTAGCTGAGATTAAAAACTGTATTTTGTAATTGATTCTGCATCCCAGAATCATCAAACTAGTTTATGAATAGTCATTGGATTGACTATTACTGTATATAATAAGCTTTTTGTGTTGTACAGAATCAGTTAAATACTGCAGTTGCACAATTTGGAGGAACATTATAATCAAACCCTTGACATTCTGCAGCAGTCTGCCAATTTCTAAATTTTTGAATTTGAGATTTACTAATTTCTACAAATGAAACAGGAAAAGTGCTGTTAAAGTATAAAAAT
>JARFYF010000119.1:32378900-32389367 GCA_030265395.1 Rhina ancylostomus | reverse complement strand
CTTGAGGTTCAACAAGGAATTTATTTATTAGTCACATGTATATCAAAACACAATGAAATGCATCTTTTTGCGATACTGAGAATGTACTGGGGCATCCCGCAAGTGTCACCACTCTTCTGGTGCCAACATAGCATGCTCGCAACAGCTGCTTCACCACTGCCATCAGGTTCTTGGAACCAACTTAAAACTAATATTAGCTTGGATGACATTTTTCTCAACTGGCACTAATGTCATTGTTTTGTTTATTGTGTTATGTATAATATATTAATTTAAGTTTATATAATGTACTGTGCTGCTGCAAACTGCTGATTTTCATGGCATTTATACCCTGTGTATATATGCCTATGACAATAAATTTAAACTTACAAAGTTGAACTTACTGGCTTTCATAATGTTATGATCTGAGTCTTGATTTGGAAGCTTCACCGGGTTATCAGGCAGATGTCGTTGTGCTTCAGAATCAAGGAAATGGTGTACAAATTCTGAGCTGTTGTGTTTAGACATCTATATAGATGTAAAATATTTGCAATTTAATGTTTAGGCGTTATTTGGATTGGTGAACATAGACCAGTACTGCTCAAGAACAGACCTCCCGGCCTGTTCCTGTGCAGACCATGATGCCAATTTATACTAATCACCTCTGCTTGCATGTGGTTTATATCCCTCCATCCCCTACCTGTTCATGCGCCAGTCTAATGTTCCTGTCAAGTCTACTTCTGTCACCTCCCCTGCCAGTGCATTCCAGACACCTTGTTAGACTTGAATAGTCAAGGAACTGAATGCCTGTTTTGCACATTTATTGATTATTTGTTCTATCCCTTAAACCCTTGCCATACAATTTATTTGCAAATAGAAAATCTTTTGTGTACTTTTGCTTACTGTTGATTGTACCTGCTTGTGGTTTGTACTCATGTTTTCAGAATAGATAAAGTCGTAGCTAATAAGAAGATACATTAACAGCCCTTTGAAGATGGACTGGACTGCATTTAAGACAAATTGTAGAACATCTAAATTAAGTGGTCAGCCAGTGAAAAGGGGTGGCACAGTGAGCCTACAAGTAGTGCTTTTGCATCATAGGTCAACCCAGGTTTAATCTGGACCTCCTAGTGCTCGCTGGAGTTTGCAAGTTCTTTCTGTGACTCTGTGGGTTTCCCTGGGTGCTCTTGTTTCCTTCCACATTCCAAGATCAGCTGGTAGGTTAATTGGCTACAGTAATTTACCCCAAGTATAGGAGAATAAGGGTGGAATTGATGGGCGTGTGAGAAAGAATAAGTTACAGGGGAGCAACTTGGGGTCTGGAATTGATGGGATTGCTTTGAGAACTGGCATAGGCTCAATGGATTGAATGCCCTCTTGTATCATGAGAATATGAAACATTTTCCAAATGCTGTTTAACATTTTTTTAACTTGGCTATTTTTATAATTTGCATCATCATGTACTTTGTTTTCTATTATAAATTTCTATAATCACATTTGTATTGGAGACAGCAAATGAAGCTCATTGTTTCTATTAAAATGCCCAGTGGATGAATTGTATTGTGGTTACTAATCAGGAGAGTAATGTAATGTGAAATGTACCATTTATAATCATGAACAGAGGAACATAATGCATGTATGAAAAAGAAAAGACCCCTGATTGGAACTGGGATTTAATCTTCGTGCTCTGTTATGTGTTTACTCTCCCAATCATTCCTACCTCAAGACCATCTTTTATTCTGTCTGTTATTATCCTAGAAGGTTGACTAATATATTAAATAATTTGAGATATTTAAAGGTTTCTAACTGCATTTTCTATTGCCCTATCATGCTTGTTGAAGTGTTTGCCATGCTTTCTCGTATCCATCTGGGCAATGCCTGGTCATGAGTAATAATAATTTAGATTTAAACATCCATTCTAAAAACAATGGTTAGTTTTTGCACTAGCTGGCACTGCTATTTCTTCTAAATTGTCCTTATTACATTAATTTCCTGCAAGGAAGTATTTTAAGTTGTTCAGTGTGGTTCAGTCATGCATGAAATCATCCTTTGACCCTCATTTTGAGGCTTGCTCCTTTATATTTCTTGACTTTGTTTTGTGATCCTGATTTCTGGTCCTTTCTGTCAAACTGATGTTCTGATCCTTTGCACCCATAGGGCTTGCTGTACTTTCTGTATTTGGTAGTTTTGAAGTAATTAATGTATCTAATTTTGCATTGGTTGTAAGTATTATTATTTTAATAATTTGCATAAAATGCATGTTTATCTATGTAGTATAACAGTTATTAGACAGTATTCTTAATGTGGTGAAATATTTTGTAAAAAAAAACAAATAGAATTTGAAATCTTAAAACAAGAAATCTCAAAGCTGATGGCTGGAATCCGTGGTCAAAGTAACTGTTGGAATTATTTTAATTGAAAGGAAAAATAAAGAAACCCACATAGGTATGGTATTTGTACGAGTGAACAATCATGGGAGTACTGCTTGCTTGAATCTAATGTGTTCTTCAAGGTGCAGAGCAAAGTTTTAGCACAGCAAGTGTCCTACATGCAGTTGCAGAAACTTTCCTGCCACATCTTGATTATACGGCCAAAATGGCACTTGTCTTCAGAACCTATTTAATATTTGTTATTTAAAGCTGAATCTTTTGCCATCAGGAAAAATTGTAAATGTTCCAAGCTGTTTAGTGATAAGCTGTTCAGTGATGATCTGTTCAACTACTTCAAATTGAACTAATGCATTTTCTTTATGAATTAAGCCTAGGCACAGCTGTCTCAGTTATGGCTAAAATGCCACTATTGGAATGCCTGACCAGACATAGTTACCGAGAGTGTCAGGAGAGACTCAAGTTCCCTGCAGAAAGAGAAAATGTAGAAGAGGAGACTGATGATAAGTCCAACAATTCAGTACTTTGTTCTGTTAAACCTGCAGTTTGCAGGAAGTCACCCTCTAGTTCTATGTCATTTGGACATTCTGCACAGAATAGTGTTCTGCAAGAAGAAAAAGACATTGAGAACAGCTTGGGGAGCACTCAGAGGACCATAGCAGAAAATGAATTAAATGAAGAAATGACTGACCAAGCTTTCTTTAATGTCTCCTTACTGGACTGGATTAATGTGCAAGATAGACCAAATGATGTGGAATCACTGGTCCGAAAATGTTTTGATTCAATGAGCCGAGTAAGTGTTTTCAAGATTAAATTGAAAAGAACATTGTGCTTGGGAGTTGTAATACAGGATATTATGAATAGACATGTTCAAGTTATGATTTGAGTTGCAAAGTGAAATATGGGCTCTTCAACATTTCTGACCCATCAAGTGTTTTGAAAATGAATTGAAACTGCATTTATCATATTGTCTACCTATTTGCAAACAGTTTGTTTTTCATTAGAAGTTTAATATTCATTGGTCCTTCAGACTCCTATTTCTTGGTTTTGAGCTAGGAGTGCCAACTCTAGTGTTCTCTTGTTTTGAATCTGATGCATTTCACAAAACTACATGTGCCAGCTATAGAATATTACATAGAACATAGAGTACAGCACAGGAACAGGCCCTTTGGCCCATGATGTTGTGCCAAAAGTATTAAACTAGTGACATCTAATCCCTTCTACTTGCACATGGTCCATATTCTATTATTCTTTGCATTTTCATGTGGCTAAGAGTGTCTTACGTGCCTCTAACGTATCTGCATCCACCACCACTCATGGCAGCACATTCCAGGCACCCACCACTCTGTGTTTAAGAAAAAAAGGTGCCCTGCACATTTTCTTTTGACTTTTTTCCTCTCTGCTTGAATACATGCCCTCCACCATTAGACATTTCAACTCCGGCTGGGGGGCAGGGCAGTGGGGCTGTGGGTGGTGTGAAGGTACCGCTGTCTACTCAGTCTATGTCCCTCATAATCTTAAACTTGCATCAGGTCTAGTCTCCCCTCTGCCTCTGCTGCTCCAGAGAAAATAACCCTTGTTTGTCCAACCTCTCCTTGTAGCATATGCCCTCTAATTGAGGGAGCATCCTAGTAAACCTCTTCTGTATCGTCTCCATTGCCTCCACATCCTCCCTGTAATGGGGTGACCAGAATTGAATACAGGTGTGGCCTAACCAGAGTTTTATAAAGTTTCAACTTCCTGACTTTTGAACTCTGCCTCGCCTAATAAAGGCAAGCATGCCATATGCCTTCTTTACCACCCTTGTGTGGCCACTTTCAGGGAGCTATGGACTTGAATATTGGTATCCAAGGTCCGATAATAAATTCAGTCATTATACTTAAGGAATAGAACAATTTTAAATAAGTGTTTGAAAGTTCAAAAGGTGCAGCAATTTGCCTAATGAGGCCAAAGTAGATGGTTTTCACACATATAGAGAGAGAGAATAAAAAACAATTTTTTTTCTGATAGTTATTTCTCACAGTTGGTTGATTCTCATTTTGTGGCATATTTGTACAAGTACAAAAAATGTTTGGTATTATCATGTACAGATAATTGCACAAAAATTTTTGTCTACAGAAAGTAGATGTTGGAAGAGAAAACATCAAAAATTTGTCTTCTTCTTTCAGCTTGATCCAGAAATCCTTCAGCCATTTCTGACAGAGTGTCATGAAACCATTGTGAAACTTGATAATCAGAACATGAAGGCAATTAAAGGGCTTGAGGACCGATTGTATGCACTAGATCAAATGATAGCCAGTTGTAATAGACTGGTGAATGAACAAAAAGAATTAGCCCAGGTAAGTCTTCATCACAAATATAGGTTAATATAGGATAACACATTGTGTAGAGTGTTTAAGAGGATTGAGATGTAAAGTTTGAGCTAATTATTGATGTCATTTTAAACAGATATTACTGCCAGCCTGTGTTTGTATCAAGTCTGCTAATATATAGGACGTTATTTCTCTGTTTATGAAATCTGAGCCAATGTCACTTGGTGCTGAGTTAGAAAGTGACATACGTAGATCAGGGAAGCTCTGTGCTTGAAGAATTTCCTTTTTCTGACATCAGTTGCTAAGAGCATTAATACTCAATGTCTAATGAACAACCATTCACATTAAGTACTTGGCTGTTAACCAAGCAGATTTAAAAAATACTCGTGAATAAATTTGGACAGGAGAGGTTTAGGGGGATGTGGGCCAAACACTGGCAAATGGGACTTGCTTGATGGGCGCTGTGCTTGGCATGGACTTCTTCAGCTGAAGAGCTTGTTTCTTGTATTACTCTGACTAAATCACCAGGGCCGAGTAAGATCTGTCCCAGAACATGATGGGAATTAAGGGTAGAGATTTTTGCATTTTTAGTAGCCATTGGCTAGATTCTAGAAGTCTGGAGAATGGTTAATGTTCCTTATCCCTGCTGCCCTCAAATAAAATTCTAAGAGGCAGGATTTATGTGCATTAGGAAAAATAAGGATTAATTATGGTAGTATGGCTTTGTGAGGGAGCAATCCTATCCCACTAATTTGATTCTGTTTTCAGAGGAGGTAACAGGAGATAGGTGAAGGCAGGATAATAGATGTTGTTTATGTGGACCTTAGTTGGGCTTTTGACAAGGTCCTTTATAGCTGGTTCAGGAAGCCAAGGCACATGGGATCCAAAGTGAGCTGGCTAAATAATCCAAAATTGCATTTTTCCTGCAGACCTATTAACTCCATTGAAATCAACAAGCTTGCAAAGTTTGTGTTAGGTGTATCCTGGGGGTGAGTTTAGACAAAAAGGGAACATTCATTTTTTCCTGCAGACCTATTAACTCCATTGAAATCGACAAGCTTGCAAAGTTTGTGTTAGGTGTATCCTGGTGCAGAGAGGCAGTTTTCTCAGTGTAAGTATCTGTGGGGTTTTGGCAAGATTAAGCTCTGCCTTTTCGACTTCATGGGAGATACAGTACCTGAGCATTTTGAAAAATACAGCACAAATTGTAAATAAATTTGGGACTTGCATATAACTGCAAATATGCAGTTTTCCCCAGGCTTGCAGACAGTTACTATAAAAATCTGAATTCTTATTTCTTGCCAAGTGGAATTTTACCATATTGTTGAAGAACTTTTTGGATTGATGTATTCAAATTAGGAGTTGGGAATGTACCTTTAGAAAAAAAGCCCTAGCAGTACTGGAAGTCAGTGATATTATTTGCTCTTAGCTTTTGCTAGGCAAAATGTTTTATAAAACTTAGAACAAAAAATACTGCAGATGTTGGAAACCTAAAATAAAAACACAATGTGAGACACACCCAGCAGGTCATGCAGCAACTGTGAAAAGAGAAACTGAGTTAATGTTTTGGGCAGAAACCTTTCATTAGATGAAGACCAACTGGCAGAGTTTTCAAACTGAAATGTTAACTGCCTTTTCTTCCCATAGATGGTCCTTGGCCTACTGATTGCTACTTGCATTTTACTTAGGCTGTCTTGGATCACTGGGTAATCACTGCATTAAAGATATTTTATTAGACAAATTTCTAGCTAGAATTTTTAAACTTTTTTTTGTTTTGAGGTGAAACAACCACTTCCTTCACTACCCCAATGTCCCCAAACCTCCCAACTTAGTGGATGACAGGACTGAACTAAATACTGAAGAGCCTGCCCATAACAAATGAACCTGACTGCAGGTTCTTGATCACATATAATCAATGCCCTAACCATTGAACGAGTTTCCTTTAACAATTGTTAATCTTATTGCTGATTTGCATGTTGTCTCTTCATTTTGAGCAAACAGAAAAAGTTGTATTTAACTTGCTGAAGTGTGAATGAGAGTTTGATCAGGATTTTTTTTAGATGGCAAATTACGGCAATCTTGTGTTACATTTGATCTGAGTTCTAAGCTAGAACTGTTAACTTTTTCAAAAGCCCCCTACTGTGGTTAAATTTCACATCAGTTTTATTGCAGTCTCTTGCTGTGTAAATTTAGAGCAGGGTTATTAAACTCAGTATTTATAATAGGGTCTCAAGGTGATTTTTCTATCTGGAAAACTCCCCCACCCTACTTTATAGAGATTTAAAAAGTTGATGTCTCTAGAAGTATTTTAATCAAAAATACATTTCCAAATTGAACCAAAACCAATAATCCCCCCCCAAAAAATTTGAAGCTCAACGTCATTGTGTTTTTTCATTAATGTTTTTTTATATGCCAACAGGGATTTTTAGCTAATCAGAAGAGAGCTGAAAACCTGAAAGACCCATCTGTTCTTCCTGATTTATGTCTGAGTCATGCAAATCAGTTAATGATCATGTTAACAAACCACAAGAAGCTGCTGGATATTAAACAGAAATGCACTACTGCTAAGCAGGAACTTGCAAACAATTTGCAAGTCCGATTAAAGTAAGTTCAATTATACTGCAGGTGATTATACCTTTTTGGTAGATATTCTGAAAAAGTCTGCGAGTGTAATAACATGAAAGTGAGGTTATTCTAGAAAATTAGAAGCATGTGATTTTAGGGTAGAGTTGTACTTTTTTAGTTATGAAGATATGTTTTAGTTCCGCTGGAGGCTAAAGGGAGCAGAAGAATTTAGCCTGAAGGTAAAGGTGCAAAACAGCTATTTCTCACCAGTGTATCACATCTAATTTGACTAAAAGATGCAAAATACAAAAACTCTGAGCAAGTTAGAGTGCATCTATGGAGAAGGAAGCTGCTGCCACTTCAGGTCAATGACCTTGCAACAGAGCCTTTCTCTGCTTAGTATCCAGGGCAGGAAATGTATTATTCTGGACCTTTTATAGATTTGCTTACAGAGGGATTTAAAAAAAAAAGCAGTTACGTGACCGACATGTATGTTCTTTCCTTAAATAGCCTAATTCCACAAATCAACACAAGGTGCACGGTCCTGCAGATAAAGGAATTAAATTTGACTTAGCCACTCCCATCTTTTAACATGGTGGCTTCTTTGCCACCTGGGTGAAAAATGTTACTTGACTTCCATTCTAATCTTTATAATAATTACTTGTAAGTCTGTCCTTGGTTTTTGAATTCCTCTGCTAAGGAAAATAGACCCTTCCTAATTACTCTAGCTCAGCCTCATTGTTGTTTAATTATAAAAGTTAAGAATTTAAATTCAATAATGAGATTCACACTTGAGTCTTCAGATCATTAGTTTAGCCCTCTAGATATTTGTCCAATAATATACACTCTTTTATCACATTATCACAAAAACTGGGCTTAGATCTCTGGAGGATGATTTGAATCCACAATTTTCTGATTCTGAGATGTGATTATTATCTACTGAAGTACAATGGAATCTACCTGTATTTTGAATTTTTAAAAACACAAGCTGGTTGTACATAGCAATAATTTCTGGTTTCCTTCCTGTGCAGTTGCTAGACAAGATTGAAATAGACGAAGCTCATCACTGACATATAATATTGCTTTGGGGCATCTAAACTAAATTAGTACCTACAGTTAATTAGACCACTAGGAACTAATTTGAATTATTAGCGGAGGGCAAATATTTCAGCATGGGAGAGAAGGGCAAGCAACACGATTACAAGTTTGAATAATGCTGAGCAGCAAACAGGACAAAGTATTGTTCAATATGGATATTCCAGATTGTATCTCTGAAATGCAAGAGATCTTCAGGTTGCATTTCACACAAGGATGTATTGCTATATAAAGGGTAATCCATCTAAACTTAATTGTTTTTTGGAAGTTGTCTACTTGTAATATTCAAGTAACTGATGCTAGTGAGGCAAAGGCAGTATGTGCTTTGTGCACAATACAATCCCACTGACAATGGGGGGGGAGTATTTTTTTTAAGATGAAGTTGCAATGTTACCAATAGGTTTCTGACTGACAGCAATAAGATCCATTACCTTTGCCAATGCTGAGCAAAGCCAGGATGAATTCATGAAAAGAATGATCATATTTAATGAATCTGCTGGAGTTCTTTGAGGATATGACTTTGAGAACAAAAGGGGGATCGGTGAATATGGTGTTTTTGGATTTTTAAAATGCATTTGAGGCTCTGCATGGGAGGTTGATCAATAAGATTACAGCATATGGAATGGAGGTAATATAGTGATATGGATTGAGAAATGGTTATCAAATAAAAAGCAAAGAATGGTGATAAATGGATCTTTCTTAATTTGACAGGTTCTCTAACTTGTCAAGTATTACAGGTTTTAGTGCTTGGATTCCAGCTGTTCATGATATATATCAATGGTTTAGCTGAGGGGCCAAATGTCCTATTTCCAAATTTGCTGATGATGCAAAATTAGGTGGAATTATAGGGAGGCTTCGGAGTTAGATAAGCTGACTGTGTGAGCAAGAACCTTGCTGCAGAGCAAATTTGAAATGATGCCAGACTGTAATTCAGATATTGGAGATTAGATTCTGGGAAGTAGGCTAGAAGACTATTAAGATGGTGAAGTTTTATGTTATCAAAGCCGTTGAGAATTTCTGCAGGAGGAGGAGGAGGCAGAGAGGAGTGATCCTGTGTGGGTGGTGGTTGGTGATCTGTAACGGTGAGGTTGGAACAGGTCACGTTGGATGCCATAGTTAGAAATGGTCTGGTGCAGGCTCTGCTGCATTCAAGGCAATGGAAGAACTTGGTATCTATGGAAAGAATGTTAATATTTTTGCAGGGAACAGTAGTTTGTCATATGTGCAAGTATGTGTATGCACAGGTACAGTGAAATGCTTGCAGCACCATCACAGGCACATAGCATCGTGTAAGCAGCATTGTATAATTATTAGTTCCATTGCATAATTATTTACAGGAGCATTCACTTGTCTGGCAGATGGTGGGTGTGGAGGTGTACAGTACATTCATTCTTACAGTACTGTAGTTGAGACCTTCCACCTCAAGTTCAGTCCTGATGTCTGGTCCTGTCTGTGTGAAGTTTGCATGATCTGCTTGTGATCATGTAGATTTCTTTCCACATTCCAGATATGTGGGTTGGTTGTTTAATTGGCCATTATAAATTGTCCCTAGTGTGTTGGTAAGTGGCAAAATTTGATCGATAGGAATATATATACTAGGATTAGTTAAGATTAATGTAAATAGGTGCCTAATGGCCTGTGTAGACTTGATAGGCCAAATGCATGTTTCTATGCTTTGATTCTATTACTAATTGCAAACTGAAAATTGGTTTATAGATAAGATCATGGAATATTTATTGTGCTAGCTACAAATTAGCTAGGTATGTGATTCAATTACAGTGGAAAGAGAAACAGAATTAACATTTCAGGTCAATGGCCTTTCATCATGAAATGAGAAGGGTGGAGAAAATGAAAGGAATGTCTGCAAGGTTGGACACCAGGTGATTGAATGGCTCAAGGTGGTAATGCTCTTGATTGTGTCTTTGGTTCAAAATTGCACTACTATTGATTTTCCCTCTTTGCATGACAGGAAGTTGTTTCTTATCCAAAATATTTTGAATAACCTGCTGCAATAACTTATTTTTCTCACTGGTATGTCAGTTGATCATTATTAGGGAAACTATTGTACTTCTGTGAATACTGATCACATAATCTGAAAATTTTATGGAATTTGTTGTGAAATAGATTTTTAA
>JARFYF010000119.1:32277369-32287910 GCA_030265395.1 Rhina ancylostomus | reverse complement strand
TGCTGTGTCTGCCTGATGGAACCACTTCTATCCAGGTGTCTCGCTATTTCTTCCTTAATGATAGCTTCAAGCATTTTCCCGACTACAGATGTTAAGCTAACTGGCCTATGGTTACCTGCCTTTTACCTACATCCTTTTTTAAACAGTGGCTTGACATTCACTGTCTTCCAATCCACCAGGACCTGCCCAGAGTCCAGAGAATTTTGGTAAATTATTGCAAGTGCATCTACTATAACCTCCTCCATTTCTTTCAGTGCCCTGGGATGCATCCCATCAGGACCAGGGGACGTGTCTACCTTTAGACCCATCAGTTTGCTCATCACTACCTCTGTAGTGACAGTGATTGTATAGAGGTCCTCACCTCTCATTGCACCCATGGCATCTCTCTTTGGCATGTTAGACGTGTCCTCCACCATGAAGACCGACACAAAATAGTCGTTCAAGGCCTCGGCCATTTCCACATTACCCAATATTAATTCCCCCTTCTCATCTTCCAAGGCACCAGGTTCACTTTAGCTGCCCTTTTCCGCTTTGTATAACGATATAATCTTTTACTATCTGTTTTTATATTTTATGCTAGTTTACTACCATCTATCTTCCCATTCCTTGTTGCTTGCTTCATGGTTCTTTGTTACTTTTTAAAGTTTTCCCAATCTTCCAGTTTCCCACTACTCTTGGTGACTTTCCATGCATGAGCTTTTAGCTTGATGCTGTAGCGACTAGCTACACTGAATAAAGACACGGGACACTTGTTAGGAGTCCAAGAGTCGAATGAATGACTGGGGTGCGCTGCCCCTTTAATAAACACCGTTCCCGCGCTGACATCACGTGCAGGTCACGTGACCTTCCCACGCGCAGGCTCCACTAGTCCACAAAGGAGGAGTGCCCCACGCCATCTTGTGTCGGGGCCTCCGACGATCGCAATCGTGGGAGCTGGTTCGTGAAAGTTAAGTCACCACAACACAATACAACTGATCTTGAAAGCACGTGGTAATTCAGAAAATTACTAGACCCAAATTTTATAAACTGACTCCTTTCTGAGATTTAGAAACAGAATATTCTTTTTTGTAGTTGTGCCCATTTGAACTTTGTATCAAAGTAGTTCACTTATTATATTGTAATAATTAATTTGAATTTTATATCCCTATGTGAGAGATAAGTGAAGAAGTGTTTGTGTGTGCATTTATAGCATTGTGTTGTTTACATTTTGACTAAACTTTTTTTTATTGCATTTCAGGCTCAAAACCGATTTAAGGTCCCATTGGGAACAAAATTCTACAGAGTGAAAGCAGTGCCCTGGAACAAGAAAGTATAACAGTGATACGAAACAAACTCTCAAAAGCTCATTCTTTTCCTTCTCATGTGATTCCTTTATGGCTTGTTATACAGTCTCGAATAACTTCTGTTTGGAAAAGGTGACACAAATGTAATTCATATGAGTGGAAACTTGCTGGAGTAATGATTCATTATTTGCTACTCCCCATTTAATGTGTATTGAATTCAGCTCTGTCCAAATCATAAAATGTATTTAGTCTCATTCAATGAACTGCTTTTAATCTTACACAGAAGATTTGGAAATGTATACCAAATACTTTCTTTTCATGGAGCATGACTTGTACATTGTGGCATAACAGCCCCTTTAAATGCCTGTTCAAAAAAAAATACTGAATATTCAGATGTTAAGACATTTGTCATTATTACCAGCATATGTGACAACTTATTGCTATCAGTTATTTATGAGCAAAACAACTTTACCATATGTATTTAATCATTTAAACATTTGTGTTCCTAGCATGCAAAAGTCCCATGTAAAATTTGATCTTAATTTTATTTCCATGAATTTTCATTCTTGCTGTTAATCTGCATATATATTGAGGTTTATTAGAAATGTAGATATCTAGCCCAATATAGTGAAGAACAGTGCAATGAATGAATAGGACTGAAATTTACATCAATTGCTAGAGTTACATTTCTGCAAAAATGTACCATCAATTGTTAATTGTGTATACACATTGGAAAGGAGGAATCTGTTTACAGATAACATGATATAAAAACTTCCCAGCAACTTAAAGCTGGAATAAATTTAATATATTGTTTCATCTTGGTGACCAGTGTTCCATTCAGTTTTAAAATTTATTTCTCTTGTACATTAACCATTGTAAAACCTTTAAGTATAAACATTACTGTATTGTAAAAGAATTTCAGAATTTTGAAATAAACATTTAAACCTGTAGAGTGTGCATCTTACAATAATGTTTAAACTCAGTCCCTGACTACAGGAGTGAAGTGGAAGTACTACAATTTATCACACAAAAAGATCATAGGAAAAACTTGTTGATTTTCCTTCCTGCTTAGGATATTAATGTCTTCTGCATTATACAGTAGATTTCATAATTACTCTGACTAAAAATGCTTTAGACTATTGAGGTTGTGAAAGGATCTAAAGAATTTGGACTTCGATAGTTTAAATTTTTATAATAACTAAAGTGTGACAGAAGTATGTCATTTTACATTGACATTCCATGATGAAGGAATGCAGTACACACCAAGCATTGATATTTCAGCAATGTACCGTTAAATGTTCTTTTGACGGGTAAGTAAGCAGTTGGATGAAAGCTTGGTACTAATTGAACAGCAGAACAGAGGAGAACAAAAGTTTTAATCTTTAAAGCAATGTGTAATCCTATTGCAAAGCACCTAAGGGAACTAATAATTAGCAAAACATCAAAAACCAGACCAGAATTGTGAGAATTGTTCTTCAAATCTTCTTTAATAGGAATTGACTATAATCCCTAATCTTTAGCTCAGACTATGAATTTTTCATTCTGTTCTTTGGAACTTTTTTGTCTAATGCTTTATTCAGTCTGACTACAAGTGATTTTTGGCATCTGTCAAAATTGTCCCAGGATAAGATTGCTATTATTCTCTGGCAGATAATTCAGAATGGCAACTATTGATTGTCCACTTTTTAAGATCAATTCCTATGTTCGAATGTGCATGGGTGCATTTGTTGTTCATCCCTAATTACTGCTTGAGCTGTGTGGCTTTCTAGGCATTTTAGTAAACTGTTAAATATTCTTTTGGGTCTGGAACTGCATTTAAAAAAAACAGTAGTAGGCTACACCTGAGCATGCTGTCATTCAATAAGCTCATGGCTAACCCTATATATCGTCCACTTTTCTGTCCAGTCCTTGTATCCCTTGGTTCTTTTGGTTCAAAATTCCATTAATGTCATCCTAAATTGTATCTCAGCATCCACAGTCCTTGAATGTAGAGAATTTCAAAGATTTGTAGCTCTTGGCATGAAGAAATTTCTCCTTCTCTAAACAATTGTGGAAATGCATACAGTTCTAAATGTAGTTTGTGGAAATGGCTGGCATCTATTGTATCAATTCCTACCTGAGTTTTGTATCACTGTGATTATCTCATTTCTAAATTCTAACAAATTCAGGTAATTCTTATTAACTCTTTCCTCAGAAGACAATTGCATCTTCTGAGGAATAGATACTGCACTGACTTTTAGGATCAGACTAAAATTTGCAAATAGTGCTACAGATGAGGTCTCACCAAAGTTTTGTACATTTCAGCAAGCCTGGCTGTCTTCTGTAATCCAACCCTGTTGGATTAAAGGATCTTGTACCCATTCGCATCTCTAATTGCGTACTGCAGCCATGTATTTATCTGATAAACCAGGAGAACGAGATCTTTCTAAAGACCAATTACTAGTTTTTCTTCTACTCTGGAGGGTAAGGTTGTGGCACACTTACCAGGCTAGTAATCCAGAGGCCCAAGTTCAAATTTCATAAATTTGGACTTGCAAATTCTGTCAATGATTTGGAATTTGAAATGATAATAACAGCTATCAATATTGCATAAAGCAAAATTAGTCTATTTAAAAACTCATTTCCTTCCCAAAAGAACATTAGTGAACCATGAGGACTTGAGAAGAAAACTACCATCTTTAACTGATCTTGCTTGCATGTGCTTCCAGACCTGGGCATTGGCAGCTCAAATGTTATATCCACCCCCTTTACTCACACCAAGAGCCATTTTGATGAGCAATATCAGGCTTGATTTGTTGGGCAACCTTGCTACTTATGACAGAGACCATTCAGCCCATCATGTCCATGACAGCTCCTGTCAGAGCAGTAAGTCCCATTTTTCCCCTCTTATTTCCTGGTAACCCTGCAATTTATTCTCACAATCTTGTCAACTCCATTTTTGTTCTTTTGTCACTTCCTGACACCAGTGATCAATATACTTATCAGCCTATCTATGGAACGTGGGAGGAAACCAGACCACCTAGCAGGGAGAACACATAGCACCCAGGTCCTGGAGCTGTGAGCAGAAGTGCTGTCTGCAGTACCACCATGCTGCTGTGGACATTTGCTTTGTGCCCATACCCTGCCTGAAAGGTCCCCTTCAATCAGAAGGAGCCTCATTCTTGTCAACCACAAGGAGCTTGTGCGGGGGCATGGGTCCTGCTGGATCTGCAGCTCCTGGTTGGTCTAGTACCCATACCTGAAAGACTGCTGTCAACCAGGAGGACCTGAGGATCCACCAAGTCCTCCACAGGTGAAACAACCATGGAGAGAAACTTGTGACTGATTTAAAGTGAAGTGGAAGAAGGGATATAACTGCAGTTTACCCTGCAGTGATTGCAACATTCACAGACCAGTTCTTTTATTCTGTTTGCATTCTGTTTCAATTAAATGCCACGGCCTTGCATGTGTATTATATAATCTGACTGCAATTGAAAGAAAGAAGGGAGTGGTGGTGCATGCTTATTACACCATGACAGATATTGAGAATGAAATATACATCCACTGGGACCGTATTCAACTCCGATGTGTAAGAAACCGCACAGCATCCTATTGCTTTACCATTGCTTTTATAGTAACAAATCTCAAATAACACTGGTAGTTCCTGTCAATAACAGTTGGCATTGTGTAATATATATATATATATATATATGGAAAATATAAGCCATTTAATAATCCAATACACTTTATAGTTTTTTATCTTCATATGGTACCCTACCCTGCCTATGCTGCCTGCACATTATTGCTGTAATGATTAAGTTAAACACATGTCTCTATCTGTACCATCAATTCTTCTGTCTTGTCATTAATGCTTAGTCCATTCTGATGCAACACTTCTAATTTTGCCATGATTCCTTACGTTGACTTTGCTGATGCAGCAGTTAAACTTGCATTTCCTGTCTCACATCGCGTATCGTCCAAGTTGCTTTTTTGATCTCTTCTCCAACCTTTTTTCCATTTGCATTTTGTCACTGCATTATGACTCTAGAGCTTCAGATTATCTGATGCACCAGGGATCTTCTCCTAGCCAGCTGAAATGGAGCTTATACAGGGGAATAAAGAAAAGCACTCTCTTCCTTTGGAATTGGTGTCAATATGCCATGTTTCAAAAACCTTCATATAAAATTCTTTAAGTCATACGTATAACTCTCTGATGAATTCAAACTTAGCTGAATTTGTATATGGCTCACACACTAATTCAAAGGTTACGACTCGAGATTCCATCTTTTAGATTGGTCACTAACTCCTCAGCATCTCTCAGGGAGACAATTTCTAATTCCACTTATGTCAACACAAGAGGCTGCAACTGCTGGAATCGAGAAAAAAGAACAAACTGCTGGAGAAGCTCAATGGGTCATGCAACATCTGTGGACTGGTGACAGAGGATCTCAATTCAAAATGTTGACTGTTCATTTCCCTCCACAGATGCTGCATGACCGATAAGAGTTCATCCAGCAGCTTGCTTTATGCACTTCTTACGTCATTGGTTTACATATAGAGCTTGGCAACTGGATACACCCCTTCTCCTTGCTCAAACTGTACAAGTAACTCTTCCCCATCCAATACTCCACAGTAAATCCAACAAAATAACTGAGCCAGAATTCCTCAATTGTAGGTGTGATTGTTGGGAATTTTATTTGTCTCCTTAAACTTTGTATAAAAAGATTCTTATGAATTGTGTTTGAAAAGAATCTGATCACTATAAGCTCATTAATTTCAAAGTTAAGGTAAACTCCTAGAAAATACTTTTTTTCTTCCTCTTAGGTAGTTCCTGAGGATCAAAGATGACCTGCTTTCCCTCTGGAAGCACCAGAGATGCTGTAACGATTTACTGGTAACGAACCGGTGCCCGCGATCATGAGCATCGTCAGAGGCCCCGATCCAAGATGGTGTGGGGCCCTCCTCCTCCTCCATCGTTGGGCTAGGAAAGCCCGCGCGTGGGAAGGTCATGTGACCCATGCGGGAACAGTTTGAGTATTAAAGGGACAGCAAACCCCGGTCATTCATTCGACTCTTCGACTCAAAACTATCATCTCCGTGTCTTTATTCAGTGTAGCTAGCCGCTACAATGCAATATATAATCACCTGGAGAGGGCAGAAGCCATTAAGGGGTTCAGGTATGGTACTACCTGTAGTTCAACAACTTTAAATTCTTATTTTGATGCAGCGATAATAACCTTGTACAGTTGCACAACACAGAAGGCTGCATCTCGCAATTGATAGGACAAGCAAGGAGTGATCTAGCGATTTTAATGGTATCAGCTTTATGGAAACTGATTCATATTGGTGTTCCTCAGGGATCTGTGTGAGATCCGCTGCTCTCTTTGTTGAAAGTGAGGAAAAACAATGGACAGAAAAGATAGCCCTTTAGTTTTATAATGCAAAGAAAAAGCATGAATTTCATCATTGCCCACCCAGCAACAGGAAATGAAATAGGAATCCAGAAGAGTAAATGAAATAGGAAAAAAAAACTGAGGGACAAATCTGAAAACAATTCTTCTGAAGTCCTAAACAGTTACCTAAATAAGTTTTCTAAGACTAAACCACCAGAAAGCATATTGTCAAATATCCCTAACGTTTCTGTGCTAATTTCAGCAATTGTTTGGATATTTCTCACAATCATTCCAATATTATATTTGCCTCTTCTATACCTTTACACTGAACTTTGTGATTCACGTATTATGCAGAAATTTCTCTGACTTAAGTCTTAAGTTTATAACCTTGCACTGGTAAACAGCCCCATCCAGGTGTATATATCTCCACTAATATATTTTTTTACAGATATGGCTGTTTTTCTTTATTGTGTCAGGATAAGCTTCTGGTCAAGTTTTTCTAATGTCAGGCCCTGATGTATAAAAAAACAGTATGATTTATAATTGTGGATAATTTACTCAATGCCTTTATCCAGATCTTTGAAAAAGATCACAAAGAATGTAATGAAAGTGAAAGTTAAATGAAGGGGTAAAACTAGCTGCTAGCAAGCAGAAGTTAAAAAGGGCAACCCGTGCTCCCAGTTATTCTCTGATTTCTTCTCTCTTGACTCCTTGGCTCCTTGATAGCAGCTTTGTTGTCTTAAGATGAGCTAAACACATAACTTGCCTTCTTATAAAAACTGCTCAGGCAGACAGTTCAGAAGTTTGCTGATAGCAGGAAGTTTTATGTAGGACCTTAGCTGGTGTTTAAATGAAAACATTATTGAATGAGCTGTGTTCTGTAGATTCACTTGATGAATGTATGGGATAGCCAGTGGTTCTGCAGAGAACTGCCATGCAGATCAATTTGCATGTCTGTGCCTTCTGGTCTTGCTTGCCTGAGCATCGCAGTGCAGAAGTACAGAACATGCTGCTGCTGTCATCCCTTCCTTCCACAAAGAGCAAGAACAGAAATTCCCTGGTCTCACTTTTCACCCTACCAGCCTCCACAGTCAATGGATCATTCTTTGCAATTTCTCCAACCTTCAATAAAATTGCATCACCAGACTTATCTTCCTTGTGGGGCCAGCTGGCCTACCTTATGCTCTTTTGTTATGTGTGCTTGTGCTCACCCCTTTCAGAATTTTGAACGGACCATTCTCTTTGTGACTCTCTGATCCACTCTTCCGTTCCCACTGACCATTAGCTGTCTTACGGTTTGCCAAGAAACTGCAGGAGATGCAACACTTTGTCCTTTCCACCATCAGGGACCCAAATAGTGCTTTCATGTGATCCATCCTTACCTCACCCTCTCTGCATCTCAAAAATGGTTTGTTTTTTCATTTTTCCAGTTCTGATGAAGATTCTTTGGCCTGAAATGTTAACTTTGTTTCTCTTTCCACACCTATTTTCTGACCTGCTAATTGTTTCCAGCATTTTCTGTTTTTATAGCTGTGACTCTTTCCTTTTCTCCAGGTTCCATGTCTATGTCTCTTTAAGTTGGCACACGACTATGGACAAATTAATCTTTGTATCAAATTCCTGAAGCTTTGTTGTTGGCCTCTGCAGCTGGCAAAGTAATGAGTTTTATTTTCCAGTCTTGGTTTCCTCCTTTTTAAATAAGTCTACTTTGTTTAGTTTCAGCTCAATTACATTTTACTCCCAAAGGTTGAGCAATTTTGGGTAGTACTTGAACATGAAAAGCTTTGACTGACTGAGTGAGTGTGTGGGGCAGGAAATGTGCTTCATGGGATTTGGAAGTTCTCTGCTGCTGACCATGGGAATTTTGCTGGATTCCAGGTTAGGAGGAGGAACAACAGCAGGCGAGGAAATTAACAAAGACCGCCACAGATTGCAACGAAGACATAGGTGGTAACTTCTTGGTGGGTCTTAAAACTAGAGGGTTATCAGAAGCCAGTCATCATATCTGCACCTCATTGAGGGATGTTGGGGTAAGGCATTACAGCAAGGCACTTACTTAATACTATCCCTTGGAGTGAGAATAGGAAACTAAATTCAGCAAATCCACTTCAAAGGAAGACTTCAGCTGAATCAGTCTTTGACCTGAAATGTTAACAGTGTCTTTCCACAGGTGCTGAATACCTCTAATACTTTTTTGGTTTTTTAATTCAAACTTACAGCACCTGCAGTTTTGTTCATATATACTTTTATTTAGAGCAGAATTGGTTTGTTGTGCATGTGGTCATCCAGTGGTCATAGACAGTCAACTTGTTAGTTGTTAATTCACCTTTCCTGTGGAGACTGCAAAGCAGGAAGAGCTCTGGAACTGCATATACAGCCTACCAAGCAGGGCCACCACTGAACCATCAATGGCCAAGAGGTATAATGAGAAATGGCTTCTGCACTCACCAAAAGTTATATTTCCAGCCCAGCTTCCACTCAGTGCCTGCAATCCGCCTACCACCTGCTCACTTCAGAATAAAGTACAGTTGAATCTGCAGCAAAGATAGGCGTTTTATTACCTCTGATTAACGCAGAGGTTGAGCATAGCCACATGATAAGAGCCGGTTCCTAGATTATGACACACATAGTTTCTCATTGGCAAAAGTAAATACAATTTCAGTGGGAAAAATCAAGAAAAGTTTTATATGAGGATAACGTCTTCCATTTGTCACCTGCATTACATGCTCAGAAGTGATGGCAAGAATTTTGAATGCTACCCAAGTAGCACAATATGTGCAGTAAATCAGAGAAATGTAGTGCTCCATGGTAGAATTTCTAGACTGGTGGAATTTATCTTTTAGAATACTTTATTCATTATTTAAGCACTTCTTTAAAAAGAATGATTGGCTAGCGGCTTACATTTATATAGGTGAAATTTTGTTTTTAATTTTTTTTTGCTTATATCCTTTCCTATGACACCTTTGATTAATATCACTGAATTTTTGTTTAGATAGCATGAGAATAAACTGGAGTTTGGTTTCACTTCATTGGAGATACAAAGAAAACAAAGCTGTTTGCTTAGTCTTTTAATGAATGGTTGGGGGTGGGAAGGTAGAAATTGAGAAGACAAAGTGTATTCTTGTGTTCAGCAACTTATGCAATTGTGTAATCAGTGCCTTAAAAGTGAAGGATAATAATAGTAATATTCATATTTTAATGTGGTACAATCAAGGGCAAGTTTTAAAATGTATGTACCAACTCGTGATTTCTATCAGCTTTTTTCCTTCATGTCATTTTCATTAGAAAATCTTGAACACAGCTGCAGTCCTTGCCACCTAACCCAGGCGCATCCACCTGGATTTTGCATTAATAACAATGGACTGGCTATTAACATTCACTGCTATTACTCAGTTTTATATAGAAAACCAGCTTCTGCTACCTGCTCCTGAAGAGGCTGGGCTGATCTTAGCCTTGAACAGACTTTAAATTTAAGCTGTACATGTAGTTGTTCTGCTGTCAGTTATTGCAAAAATATTACACTTAGTTCCAGGAGATCCAAGTGAAATTTTGATGGCTGTAATTACCCCGAGCCAATTACCGGGCTCTAAAAAGCTAATTACCAATATGTGCCACAATGCCGTCATAAGCATCCATATTTCAAAACATAAGTGAATTTAACATGCAAGTTTATATAAAAGCAATTACGGTAATTCAGATTTTACCTTAATCATATACACATATTCTAATATTTATTTAGCACTCTGTATGGAGTTTAAAAAAAATAATTGAAGATAGTTTCTTTTGGTTCCTGATATCCAGTCCATGAGATTTTTTGATGCAGCTAACTGCACAAGCTGTTTAATGATACACAACTGCTGGGTGCCAGGGATCCTATTGGATTTAT
>JARFYF010000119.1:31944012-31957018 GCA_030265395.1 Rhina ancylostomus | reverse complement strand
CTCTTTGAATATCCAGTTTGTGTTGGGATTCCTCCTCAGATCTCTGAGGCAAGATTCCTTCTAGTTGCTGCCTGTGTTTGGTCCAGAGGAAATATTCTGACTCCAGTCTTGTACCAGTATGCTGCATTTGGGTTCTCTGTGAGCTTGCCCTTTGCACAATATTGTGACAGATTTTCATTTTTAAGATTCAGAACTATTCTTAACTGAGTTAAAAAGAAAATCTTCAAATTGCAGCTGTAACCATAATGAAACTTCTGCAGAAGTTTAGAACTTACAGAAAACTGGATCCTTTTTGGTAGCTATGAGTACTGTGGAACAGAGTGTTTCAGTGATGAGAGCAGTTGAAAATCACAAGATCAGTATGAGTGAACAAAGGAACACTGAGAAGCTACTGGGTACTGAAGAGTAAGACAAGTCCATGGGTAAAGGTAATTTTAAATATCTCTAAAACCTTTTAAAGAAATAGGAGGAACACTTATCTCTCTTGTTTGTTTCATGTCTCCCTCTTCACTTTTGCCCATTTTCAAACAATATGCAGCCCTCCTTTATTGAAAGTTCAGCACTATAATGCTCACTTTATGACATGATCACCATTTAAATACTTCCATGATTACTTATGACAAGACAAATAGCATATTGAGGAATTAGATCTGAGTATCTTAAACACTGGTACCTGTCCTCTGTTTAGAAAGTATACTCCACAAGTGCATTGGACCTTAGACTCTTACTTCAGAGCATTGCATAACATGTCGTCATGCCTATGTCCACAGTGATGCAAAATGACCACAGTAGATATTCAGCACTGGTGCTCACTGCCTTCAGGTTGTGTACAGTGAAGGAGAATGCTGTAGGAAAGCTCCCAGAGCACTGATGGCTTGAATTCCTGGCAGGTTCTGGACTTGTAAAAGCCTCAAAAAATAAAAAATCCTTGCCTTCTTGTGTGGAGTCTGAACTGTACAATGAACAGTAGTGTTGGAGATGAGCACTCAAACAAAAGAGGCGCTATAAGCTTGGCCAATTGGTTGCAGCTTCTTATAAAGACCAAGTTTGGATAGTTGAATAGAGGAATTTTGACACAGTGTCACAATTGTTTATGATTGTGCATGATGTTCTTCATATCCGAGACTGAATCTGTTTGTGTCTTATTAAACAGCACGTTACCTACATTCTGCTAATGTAACCCAATTCAATTATAGTTGAACCATAAAATACAAGTAATTAGGCACCCATTGTATCAAAATATATTACAGAATATAAAAGACTGTTTTAGGGTAATCTGAAATTGGTCTTTTCCCTCAGTTGCCTTCATTCATATCGCTTCCTGTATTTGCCAAGCATCAAGAGGTCAGCACCCATGCACTTTTGCTTTCACAGCCATTCTGGTAAATACTGCAGTGTCAGAGTTTTGTTTTTAGGCACAATCAGAAAGTTGAACCCAACATGCACAGAAGAGCATTGGTTAGATTACAGTTAACATTCACACTGCATTAAACGTACATGATCACAAATATAACATCCTTCATGAATCAGTACAATTAAGTAATGAACTCTAAAACTTTATTAAAAACTTTATACAGCATGGTAACAGGACCTTCTGTGCCGCCCAATTTCACCCACATTATCCTATCAACCTGTATGTCTTTGGAATGTGGGAGTAAACCAGAGCACCTGGAGGAAACCCACGCAGTCATGGGAAAAACATACAAACTCCTTACAGACAGCGGCAGGAATCAAACCCTGATCGCTGGCGCTGTAATTCTATACTTATCATTAAAAGAAGTGCCTGTATTTAATATAATCTCACCCCATTCAGTTCTCATTAATGCAGATGAAAATGTCTTGTAAGGAAAAATATGCAGTTTTAATAAAGTTTGCTTTCCTTCACTTGTGACTAACACTGAAAATCACTGAAAATAGTTTAAAATAAAATGTAACTGTACAGATTACTGATTAGTACTTGAGATTGCACTATAACTTTCTCAGTAAATTTAGTATTATTTGATGTGAAGAATCTTCTGAAACTTATACCTGCACTTTCCCAAGTGAATGCAAATTGAAAAGCTTTCCAGATGCATGTTCAACTGGCAATGTTGCTCAGTTATGAATTGGTGGAATGGCCACTAATGTCAGTGAACAAGCAAGTTTCACCTTGAACCAAAGTGAAATATCACAGGAAATATGAGCACAAGTAGGTAAGGCATAAATCACGTGTTTAAAGCTCTCTCTGTGTGCTGCTGCACTCAACTGCAGTGGAATGGGGATACGAAACTAACCTGAGTTGTAATTCTACCCTGAAGAGTTCTAGTGAAAAGAACATCCTGTTATTCCAGAATTACATTCTCAGCATTAGAAGTGTGGGACTTGCAAATGTTTGAGGGTGAAATCGGTCTTCCACAGCAGCACAAATGTGCAGAAATGAGTCGGCAGCCCAGTTTAAACTCGGTGCCATTTTATTTTCCAATATGGAATTTCTTGTCCAGATTTTGCATTGCTGTCACACGCCAATTTGCATCTTCATTAAGTCCTGTCATAATATGTTAATGGTTGATCTTACTGCCAGTTATGTATAAAAAATTAGAAACTGCAGCCTAAAGCCTCTTTTTATGACAAAGTAAAATCATGAAAACTCCATAAGGTCAAAGCCTACATTTCTGGAAAATATTATTTCCTGTATTTCTAATGGGAATTGCTTTAAGAGACTGTGTTTGCTAATTCTTACTTATTTTGTAACAATCTGAATTCAATGTACTCATTTTGTCACTGGGAGTCAGGATGGCACCTGGAATGATTTTCCAAAAAAATGTTCAAAAAATCAAAATATTGAAGTTATTTAAAATGTGAAATAAAAACAGAACTTCTGACACCATTTAGTAGGTCAGGGTGGGAAATAGGATTAATACTTCCAGTTAATGACTTTTCTTCAACTCAGATTAAAGTTCAATTTCATTTCTCTCTTCACAAATGCTACTTGACCTGCTGAATATTTCCAGAATTTTCTGATTATGTTCTTGATGCATGTATTGGAGATTGTCCATTTAATAGTTTAGTTCCTGGTTTCATTCCCACTTGGCATTTGCTGACTGATATGTTCACTCCTTGGTCTATTTGAAGAGAGATCTGAACAGGATAATTAGTAATGAGAAGATCTTGGATAGTAAACATATGTACTGATAATCCAAACTTCACAAACTTCCTTAGTGTGTTGTGTAAATTGTCCTAATTATATGGAAAGTGCACATTACTCAATATATTACTGCTGCCCTTAAAAATTACTCCATGACATTTTGGCATCACTGGGCCAAACTTTGTTGTACAAATAATGGTGAGGCTAATAGCATTTAACATTAATTATATGCAAATTGATTATCAACTTCTGAAAAGTGCACTCATTCAGTTAAATGCAAAGATTGGTATGTAACTGTTCAAGTTGTGCCTCTTTGCTGGTCATCTGTTCAAATAAATACTTGTTCTTGGTTAATACATACAGAATAAGCTTGGCACAGAAAGTTAGGACTTGTTTATTCCAGTCCATGTAAACTCTTAACTGCGTAGTAAGTCTTAATTATTGCCATTCAATCTCACTGACACTGAAAATCTGTTTTATTTTACTACAGTGATGATTCGTTCTTTCAGATTTTAATAACTGTAGATTTAAATAAATATTTTCCTTTTTGTTTCCAGCTCTACTTATCTTGCTCTCTTTTAATCCAGATATTCTTTCCCTCAGTGTATTTTGCTTTCAGTACCTGATTTGACCTTCAATTAAAACTGACATTTCCTTGTTGGAATGCTACATTCTTTATTAATAACCCTTCGTTCTGATTGATTAAGGAGAAATGCAGTTGCTGACCCTGTTAACGAATGACATTTAGAGGCATTGTGCAATCCAAAGCCCTGGTAGCAGCAACTTGCACTGCAAAATTCTGTAAAAATTCCATGGGCATTTGTGAATTGACCAAATGGTGGTGCTGTTTGTTTACCACTTACAGCAAAAAACTGGCCCATTATGTTTTGTATTGCTGAAGAAATATGGGAGGAAAACTTCCTGTTTTCTGCAACATGATGGGCTAAATGACATTAGATCAATCATCAAAATGAAAGGAGAAACTATTGATACTGAAGCTGCATGCAATAGTTTCTTTCATTGCTGTAAATAATATTAGTTTGTGAATCTGAATCCTCTTTATTGATTATGTTTCAAGTGATGGTTTGTCACTCAAATCAAAAAATACCCAGGCCTTGGATAGTGCACTCAAGGGCCAGTTTCAAAAAAATGAAACAACAAATGGAATCAATGCCAAAATTAATAAGAATACATCTATCCGTCTTTTTATTTATTTTTATTTACTATGATCTGTGCGATTTATGATGTCTCTGTCTTGCTAAATCTTGTGAAGCCTTTTCTTTCAACAATCTACATCTGTGATTTCCATTGAATGGTCAAATTAATTATCTGATAATAAGAGAAGCTGGTTACACTTAAATCACCTGAGAAATGATAAGAAGGAGCCTAGAAAATCAGAGAGACAAACACAAAAAGGACTCAGGAGACCAATGCTGTTAAATGTGTGAAAATCATGGATTTGTTCCATTCTTATCTATCAAGTGAAATTAAGCCTATTTCTGGGCCTGGAGAACATATTTATTGAAGAAAAGGGCTCCAAGACACAAAATGATCAGCAAGAGGTATATGTTGTTATTGAGGAAAGCAAGCCAAAACAGGAATAAATAAAGATGTCAGGAAAAAAAGAAAAGCAATAATGTGTATGTGTTAAGCCCATTTCCATTATTTTACATTTTTGTTTAATTTTTTAAAAACATGTAAATGATGAAAATTTGCTGTTACAGATAGGCCTACATAATATAAAATAACTAAAATAGAGAAGTAAAATAAAGTGTATTTAATGATAAGCAGCTTTAAAAAATGTTAAACATAAATTTTCACTCAAAAAACACACATAAATTAAGCACAGAAAAACAGATTGGCATGGAACTCATAGCTTTGACTTGGACTGTTGTGCTGTAAATGCTGGGACCAACCTTTAGCCCTGGTTTGTCATAGAAAATACTTGAATGGTTGTATTCCTTATGTGTAACAGTTCACAAATCTGATCTATTCCCAACAGCTGCCTATCACTATTCCCATGTAGATAAGACATATAGATGATAATATTTGCTTGTTTTGCTCTTATGCAATACACTTTATTGAAGGCCAGATGAAATATTAATCTGGATAAAACAAATGATGATGCTATGATGAGGTACACAGAGGATGAAGTATCTGCTGAATGCAGTGGCTTGCCACTCAGAATGCCAATGGGAACTGGAATTCAGCAGAGGAATGAAATACTAGGTGCTTAAACCAAAAGGCAATGGTAATATTTAAAAAATAAAACTAATTAATTAAATTTAAAGGGATTTTTTGAGGAAGATGATGGAATGACTAAAACTGACCAACCATCTCTATGAAATGTCATGACTCCAGGATGTTTCAGGTGTCCTGGGTGCCCTGAGCACTTTAAGAAATATCTGCAGTTGCCCAAACCCAGTTCATGGTCAGTGTCCTGAAGCTTGAGGAGGAACTGGAGTCACTGAAGGGCATAAGGAAATCTGAAAATTTATGTGGGTGCATGATATGAGGTGTTATTTCAGTGCAGCCACAGAATATTCATCAGGTTGGTAAGATGGAGGTCATGGGATAAGGTAAGAAGAGTAATACTCAGAAGGAAAAGGTGCAGGTATTTTTGGGAAGTGTGACACCCTTGGACTGTCTTTCAGTTCCGAAGAGCTGAGAGGATAACAACATCTTAGAGAGCAGTCTGAAGTACATACATGACACCATGGGGCAAACGAGTACACAAGTGAACACAGCAAAGTATAGAAACGCAATGTCCATAAAGCATTCAATAAACAGGATGGGCAGAAGTTTCTGCAACTGCTGTACTCCAATCTAATGGGCACCTTTGTCTAGGAAGACATTGTGCTGCTTGATTGTCCATCCCCTTCCTGACTCATGCATTGTGCATGGTGGAAATACTTTAGAGCATTAAGAGATGAGTCACTCAATAGCCCCTGACCTGTTGCTGTGACTGCCAGTTAAGCTACTGGTGAATAGTAATCCCTTCTTTTGACCCCCTGCCCTTTGCACCATTCTAACTAAATTAAACCTGACCTTAGTTACAGCCACCACTTTCTCACATTGTGTTTCTACCAGTCCTCTATCCTGTGCTGTCTCCGCAGCCTTTTTCTATAGCTGTGTGAGCCCTTTACAAGACTATCTATCTAGTGCAAGAACTTTCACCCAAAGCCATTTTGTCTTCTTTATACAAAAGCACCATCATGCATAACTTTTAGTTTAATTTCTCCACCTAACAGTCTTTGCAATTCCTACCCTATTTGTTTAATTATTGAATTCCTCTAACACACATGGCGTTTTTTTATTCATTTGGTTTGCGATTCAGCAATTATTACTAGTTCTTAGTTGCCTTTTAAGATGATTGTGGTGAGCTATTTTTTGAATCACTGCAGTTTTCCTGCTGATGGCAATCCCACATTGTCTTGACTAAGATCAGGCAATGAAGGAACATATTTCCAAGTAAAGATAGATGGTAACTTGCGCTGATAGCTTTCCATTGGTTCTGTTGCCCTGTCCTCCTTTGTGTAAAAGTTTGTAGGTTTGAGAGGTGATGTGATGCAGCCTAGGCAAGTAACAACGGTACATTCTGTCAGTGGTACATAAAGCAGTCCCAGTGACCTGGTGGCAGAGAGAATAAGTGTTTAGGTGGGTGGATGGGGTGCCAATAAAGCAGGCAGTTTGTTCTGGATGGCATCTAATTTCTTGAGTTCTGTCTTGTTTTATTCATTCATTCATGGGATAATAGCACTGCTTGCTAGGCTCATTCCTTATCACTGCCATAAAAAGTAGCTTTCTAAGCCATTTCAGAGGTCAATTTAGCCATGTTGATAGGTCTGGAGTCATGTAGAGGCCAAACTAGGTAAAAGTGGCAGATTTCATTCCCTGAGGAACACGTCTTCATTCCAGATTTATTTACTTACTTGAATTTAAGTGTCCTAGTTGCTTGGGTGTAATCCAAACTCTTGTCTCTGGGTCTATCACCTTGACCTCTGGACAAAAGTGAAGTATCTCCTCTTTTCAGGATGAATTTAGCTACAATGTTATCATTGAAGCTAAATTCATCCTTGCAAGAGGAGATTATTCCATCACTCCTGATTTGTGCCTTGCAGTGTGTGGAAAGGCTTTGGGGAGCAGTCAAGGGGTAAGTCATTTGATTCAAAGTACCTAGCTTCTGTCCTGCTCTTAGTGACAGTGTTTATGTGGTAAGTCTAGTTAAGTTTATGGTCATTTTTCACCTTCCACCCCCCAGGGGGACTTGGAGAAGGTAATGCTGTTAAATATCAAGGATATGTGGTTAGATGTTCTCTGATTAGACATGGTCATTGCATGGCACTTGATCATCCCATGAAACCAAATAACATTTTCCTTTTTGAGTGCTTGAAATAGCAAATCAAATCAATTTATCTTTTTGTTTCCCTTCTCAGGAGCAAGGGATGCCCAGGCTTACATTAGAGTCAGAGGAGCTTGCAATAATCACAAAAGTTATATGTGTATGGTAATGCATAAAGGTAAAATAATAACAAACTTAGAATTATTCTACCAAGGACACCCATGAATAACATGATGAACAATTGCCATGCATATTTAGCTCCAGAACACAGAATAACTTTTGTTAAAATTGGACAAGAGGTGGATCCCAGAAGTGGGGTGAACTCAATGTACCATTTGTCTTTGATGGGATCAACGAGCCTTTCTAAATTTAATGTCAATGGAGATCATAGGAGTACCCTCCAATGGCTGGAATTATGTCTACAGTAGTAATGGGTGTTGGAGATCTGTCATCTCAGTCTCAGAAAGTTGCTGCAGTGTCCTGGCTCAATTATCTTCCAGCCTTCTTTGGTTTTCATTTCAGGTTTCTGTCACTTGGATTGTTTTGATTTCCAACCACCTTCAGCTGCTTCATCAATACATGTTCATTGTACATTCTGAGTCGGTTAAGTTTACTGGTAATTGTGCACTGTTTAGTTCCATTCACAATTCCAGAGGTAATGGAGCTGACATGTTTGTTTACATTTCTCATTAAACAAAGAATGGTCCCCTAGATTGATGGTAGAGTGAGGGACATGCCAGTCAACAGTATTATGATTGTGGGAGTATAACTCCATTGGTGTAGGCTCATTGCTGCTCATGGTTGCCTGATTTTAAGTATATCCCCTTTAGCACAGTCACAACACCACACAACACAATGGAGAGTCCTTAGAGGGACTTAGGCAGTGGCCACTCTAATCAGAACTGTAATGCTGATACATTGAGTACAGCCAATGAGGGAAAGACAAGTAGGTTTTGTTGATTTCACTACCTTCTGAAGATCTTGTCTGGTAGCCATGTCAGCCAATTATTGATCTCTTTAGCAAGCACTAATCTGTGAAGTTGCACTAAAAGTCAAGTAATTTGGTTAAATATCATTACAAACTTTAAGATGACTGGTACTGAAACCTGAACTGGAGCCCCCAATGACTTTTTCATTCTCCTATACATCTGTTAGCATTTCAAATATCTTTTTAAACTGCTCCACCAGAAGGAAATCTAGTGTTCAAGTCTTGCTTTGCAACTCAATCCGCTAAAATTGAAATCCACCAGGTTATAGTTTTCCTGTGAATCAAAAGCTGACATTTTTTTCAGATCTGATTTTGCAGTTGGTTTGTACAATGTCAGTAAAATATATTAAAATGCCGGTCTATTGCTTTCTCAATACCTGAATTGTCATATTTTTAACTGCATGATGCAGGTGTTTTCAGCACTTGATATTTGTTCTCTTCTAAATTCTTTCATTGTTCAACCTCTGCTAATTGCAACCCTGTCACATATTCAGTTCTCTGATTCTGGTGCCTTTCTCTGTCAGAGTAGCTGTAACCCACACTTGGTAGCATTTTGAAGGTTCTCATGCTGAGACCATTCATGCCACATATTTGACCAGAGCATGCACAGATCTCTAATGTTAGATGTGCATCCACCAATTCCAGCATTTGCCTTTTGGCCCACACAGCTCGCAGTCAAGGGTTCATGAGCTCACCTGAGTCTGGGTTGCTTGCATAGTCCTCAGCTTGGGTGAACAGGAGTTCATGACTCAATCACTGGAGTGACAGCGGATATTTTGAGACAAATGCTGCGAGTTCCAGGGTATATCCCAAGCTGCTCAAAAATACCACACTTAACCACTCTGTTCTTGTTAGTTATCACCGCAACCACAAACTACTTCTGTTGTCCAAAGTGTTTGAATATTACTTCATTAATTTATGATCATCCTTCCATGTCTGAATCATCTGAAATTATAATATGTAAAAGAATCATGTTTGTGTACAATGCAATGACATCAGCATATGTGACATAAACACATGATATTGTTTTAGTCTTCAGTAAAAGAATTTAAAAACATTTTTGGAGGGTCTCCATGTCTCCCTGAGCTATTTGATGCAGTATTCACCAGGTCTACAATAGTGAGATATGCAACATGCTGCTAAGTAATATCCCACAGCAGGCAGTAAATAGTGACAAGTTTAGTCAAGAATAAAAAAACTACTGACTGATATGCATCAGGCTCAGGGTAAAAAAGGCATAATTTGTTCTGGACCTTGTAACTCCAAGATCAAAGAAAAGTGAAACTGCTGAGACCTCCAAGTTCTGCAATTGCGGAATGCAAAATGGCTGAGATGTTGCAAAGAGTTGGTAAATGCATAACTATTGCTCAGGCAGCAGCAGTCAAAAAGGCAGCAGTAGTCAGTAGTATGGGAAGTTCCAGAGAGGCAGAGACTGGCTAATTGCAAGAGAATTGAGGAGGAACATTAAATATAGTTCAAATAAGCTTTGCCTGCACCAGCATCATTTGTTGGGAAACAGGATAAAATGACAGCCCAAGTGCAGACAGGACATAGAGGCAGTCAATAAGTTTTTAATCAATGGAGATATCTCTCAATGCAAATAATATCCTAGAGGCTGAGATACATGTTGAAAATGTGCAAGCGTAGGACACTGCCATAACAGAGTGCAAGAAGACAATTCTATTAACAGAGATTGGATTTGGAACAGATTATACTCTTTTTCATCTGTTAGCTCCACAAAAAGCCAAAAGATGCTTCATTCACTGAAGTAGCCATTTGATATAGTAATGCCTTACATTTTTAGCCTAGGAATTAAAGAGCAGGATTTTCAGTGAATATATTGTTGCATTAAAGTATTTATCAAGGCAATGCAGCTTCAGTGCATGTTAAACTGTGCACTGTAGGATACATTATTGAGTGGCTTAACTGACAAGCTCATTTGACCCAGCTTGCAAAATAACTAATTTGATTGAAATAGTATAGAAAAATGCCAAGGAATTTCATCCAGCACCAGGCATATAATCATGACTAGAGGATGCAGTCAGAAGGCAGCAGCAAAAGCATGATTCCCCAATTTAGGTTTGCATCATGTAGGCACAAGTGGGGGGAATTCTAGCTGCAGAACAATAGCAGCTATTGTGTTTCTTTAAGGCAGCAAAGTGCTATATGCATCATAAAGAGAGACATATATGAATGCCCAAAACAATGAGTCACAGCTGCAATACCTGTGTGTTTCACAGAGAGGAAAATACAGAGGAGTCTGCATAACATTGAATTGAAGCCAAAGTAGCCAAAGCTAGGTTTGTGTAACATCTGTGGCACACACAGAAGTGATGGGCAGCAGCAAGATTTTAAAATCAAGGTACAAAACAATGACGAGTCAGTGGAGATGAACACTGATACAACAACAGATTGTTCGATCATGGATTGAGATACTACAGAAGGAAGTTCAGCCATCTGCCTCCGATAAAAGACAGTCTCAAAGTATATTCTAGTGGGGTAGTACAGGTATCAAGTTAATTGAAAAGCTGAATCTGCTACAATAGCCAACCGTGAAATAATCATTGCTAATTACACAGAGCACTGATATTACAAGGTAAGGATTGGCCAAGGAAAGTAAAGATCACCAAATGATTATGTCACTATCAGAGAAACTAAGTAAATACATTTTTGTCCAACTAAAAGTTGTCTCAATGGATTAAAGGTGGATGTCAATGATTTTCAACCTGTCATGGATGCAGTCAAAGCTGGTGTTAAAGTGAAGAGGCCAGAAAGTATGGTAGTGCTTAGATTCTTGTTGATAAGATTTTTTCAGATTTAGCAACAGTAGATACAGCACAGCAGCAGTTGTTTAAGAATAATGAAAAAAGAAGTGGAATAAAGATCAACAGAGAACTTACAACTTAAGTAAATAGATTTTAACCAGCAACTACGAGAAAAAGAAGCACAATTTGTCATTTTTGGAATGAAGTTTTGTCCATATTTACCAGGATAATCTTTTTCTCTTGACATGGATTACAAACTCCTATTAGCTATCCTAGGTCCAAAATTTGACAATTTTAACCATCGTATCTTCTAAAATGAAGAAGTGAGTGATTTAATAAACCATGTAGCTGGATGGCCAGCATATTCTTTTTATAAATGTGTCTGTGACAGTACATGTAAAGCACAGGATTAAAACATCCCCAGCAACCCAAGGCAGCTTGAGGGGCTCCTATACAGCACCATCTAAACACATCTTTTTAAATTAATGTACAAGGTGTCAATGTTCTCGGCAAGTGCACCATTTATTGTACATTCCTAACTGCCCTTGGCATGGTGGTGGTAAACCAATTAGGGCGGCATGGTAGCGTAGCGGTTAGCGCGATGCTGTTACAGCGGCAGTGATCGGGGTTCGATTCCCGTCGCTGCCTGTAAGGAGTTTGTACATTCTCCCGTGTCTGTGTGGGTTTCCTCCGGGTGCTCCGGTTCCCTCCCACATTCCAAAGACATACAGGTAGGTTAATGTGGGTTTAAAAATGGGCGGCACAGACTCGTCGGGCCGGAAGGACGCTGTAAGTAAATTTTTTTTAAAAATTAATTATGCTAATGTGACTCTACCATTTGAGTCTTCCAAACAAAAAGCAATTGTAGATTCTTCATCCAGTCATCCGCAGGAAGATTGTGAAGTAA
This sequence comes from Rhina ancylostomus, assembly GCA_030265395.1. Taxonomy (NCBI): domain Eukaryota; kingdom Metazoa; phylum Chordata; class Chondrichthyes; order Rhinopristiformes; family Rhinidae; genus Rhina; species Rhina ancylostomus. The sequence continues at coordinate 31,944,892 of JARFYF010000119.1, read as the reverse complement.
ATAGTTTTGATTATAACTGGTGATGATGACTTTCCAGCTATAGAAATCACTGAAGCAACACAAAAAGGTGCTCTCCTGAAATGAATCCATGAGTACAATCTCCAAGGTTGAACTGATTAAAATAACTTTCCAAATACAATGCGCAACTATTTTACAATAGAAGACACATATTATCCATGGATGAAGTATAACTGAAGTGGTGACATGTCATTGTCATCCCCAAAGACAAATCTTAGATGGATTAAATTCAGAAACTTGTCAGGAAGGAGTGTAGGATGAGAGGGAGTTACAGCAATAAGGCACAATAAACATCCTATTTATATAACACATTCCACAGATTGAGAAATAGCGATAACATCAAAACCTGAAACATATTCTGACCAGTCTAATTGTCTGAAAAAGCCAATTAACAGAGTAAACCTGTAACTGTAAATAAGTAGATATGTCATGACAGTCTAACCACCTACCCCTGACATTATCATCATTCAGCCTCCCACTATCAACATCCTGGGAGTTACCATTGACCAGAAACTTAATTGGACCAGCCATATAAATCTTTTTTTTCTTCTTCGGACTCAGTTCCGTGGAATCAGGGATAACTTGCTTCCACTTTGGTTCTGTGGGTTCTGAGGGGATTGATGCGGCCAATCTGGGAATCATCCACAGGCAATGCAGAAAGTACCAGACTGGGTGGATAGTTTGTAGGATGGTCTACAAAAGCAAGACTTCAACATGCTTCTGATGCTTTGACTCATGGGTTTTAATCATGGGTTTTGACTCATGCCAATTGCTTCTCCATCTGAGTGGTCATGGGCCAGGAATTTCCCAGGAATCAGTACAGATGTGTATTTTTTCACCCAGGCTTTGAGCACATATTTGA
>JARFYF010000119.1:31593165-31604979 GCA_030265395.1 Rhina ancylostomus | reverse complement strand
TGGGTACTTCCAGCTTTTTCTCAATTGTTTTACAAAAGCTCAGTACAAAAGCAGTTGATACACAATTCTATCTGTAGAGGGCAGCATTGGCTTTGGAACAAGAGGTGTAACACTATTGCTAACCTGTTTTCAGTATTTCCTTTGTTTCTTGATTGATGCCATGACTTTAAATGTTTATATGTGTACCCAGATGTTACTTATCACATGTGCAGACTTATCTATATTATGCATCATCTTTGTTGTGATGGAGATTTTATACTGAATTTAAGCATGGTGGCCTTGAGCGGAATAAAAAAAATCCCATTTAAGAACTATGGATTTAAAAAAAGCTCCAATTCTATTAATCCTGGGGATTCACAAATAACCTGGTCCCGTTTACTACTTAATAATCTCAAGAGGAAGACTGTGAGATTCAGGCAGGGATGAGTTGAACATGATTGGCCTGCTTATTCTGATTTGCTCTTGGAAGGTTACCAGCTCCGTACATGCTTGAGCATCTACCTTCAGGAGAAGTTTGTAGCTTCAAGAAAACCGGAAAAGGAATAGGATTATGTAACTTACATTTCTGCTTTTATAAACATGGACAAATATAATGAGGGATAATCAGTGAACCAAACATGCTGTGGTGAACTGAGGTATTCCATGTGGCATTTTTTAAAATTCGTTAAAAGTTAAGAAAATCTCCCTGCAAAAGCATTCTGTTCTTCAGGAATCAACAGGACGTATTTTGTGAGATGTTTTAGGAGCGGCGAAGCTTTGATCTTCAGTTGTATCCAACTCAAACTTCCCAACGTAACAAGAATTTGCCTCCCAAAAAAGATCAAACAGATTAATTCTCACATAACATGACATTTTGTTGCAAAAAATAAACTTCCGGTGGAACTCAGCATGCCAAGAAACACATGTGGAGGCAGAGGGATGGTTGACGTTTCAGGTCAAGAATTTGCATCGGTCTTGACCTGAACTGTTGACCATCCACAGATGCTGCCTGACCCAGTTGGTTCCTCCAGCAGTTGCTTTATCACTCCAGAATACAGCATCTGCCATCTCTTGTGTCTCTCCGATACTTTGTTTCTATTTGCAAGGGTTTTCAAAAAATGGAAATTTGCAATGTTACTCTTAACTGACAACAGTTTGAAAACACGCACCACCAGGATCGAGGACATCTTCTATCACGTTGTCATAAGATTCTTGAATGGACCTCTTGCACTTTGAAGATAAACGCTTGACCTCACAATCTACCTCGTCATGGCCCTTGCACCTTATTGTCTAACTGCACAACATTTTCTCTGTGACTGGAACCGTAACACTGTATTCTGCATTCTGTTACTACATTCTGTCCTCCGTACTACTGCAAAGTACTTATGTTTTTGAAATGGTCTATGTGGATGGCTTGCAGAACTAAGTTTTTCACTGTATCTTGCTACATGTGACAATAATAAACCAATACCCATAAGTATCTTACAAATGTAAGTGAAGGATTCATTGACTTAGATCATCTTATAATATTATTAGCTGCAAGTGTAGAATAGTAGCCCAATGTGACGTGGACAGAATATGTGTGTCACTTACATTTTTTTCAACCACTTTGCAGGTGGAGCAAATGGAAAACATGGGCTGTTGGAAGATGTAGCATGGTTTAATCTTATTTCAACCCAATCTATGTCAACCCAATTTTAGCTAGGCATTAACATACACTTCAGGAATTCTTGTGTGCAAACTTTGTTTTACACAGCTATTGCAAAGAATATCAGTGAACATGTAATTTTTCAAGAATGTAGCTGATTTATTTTGTAATAAGATGATAATGCAGAACTGAAATTATGATTAGATATCCTTAAATCTGCCAGTCTAACCTTTATTCACATTGTACAAAGAACTCTCTTCTTCCCCAGATAAATCAGCCATTTTAGTTGACAAATCGGGTGAATTCAAGTTACCCTTCAGCAAAGCTAATGTCTTTGTATCAACAGTAATTAGAACTGATCCCAGTTCTGCGTTGACATAGTAGTTGTTCTCATTATCTTACAAACACCAGGGATTTTAGCCAGCAAATGATTGCGAAAAGCCTTAGTTTCATTCAGCAATCACATCCACAGTTGTTTGCCAGCTTTATAGTACACACACATACTATTACTACTGACTAGACCTTTCACTGAAAAAATTGAAAACTATTCATAACAACATAATAATCAGATATTCCACAAAGGGTAATGTTAACTAAAGGATAATACGTTCCTCATGATATCATAGGTACAATATAGTGATATTACTGGAAAATAATCTCATATATGTTCAGCAATTCATTAAATATACAATTTGGAACAAGTAAGAATGGGTTGTGATTTGCAGAATTGCAGTAATTGTAATTTGATGGTGTTGCCATTCTAACCCAGGCTGTCATGATGGCATCATGTGATAAATAGGGTTTTTAAGGAAGAGAGGAATATAAGTCAGTTAAATGAGTTGGTAAAGAATGGAATTTAATGTAGGAAATGTGAAATTGGCTATTTTGGCAGGAATAATAGAATAGAAGCGTATTTTCTATACAGTGAGACATTGCAGATCTCTGTGATGCAAAGATTAAGCTTCAGTTATATCAGAACCAATGAGTACCATATAGGTCTCCTCATTTGCAGGATACAAGTACATTGGAGGTAGTTCAGAGTGAGATTTACCAGAGTAATACTTGGAATGGGCATACTGCCTTATGAGGAAAGGATGGACATGCCAGGTTTGTATCTGCTGGAGCTTAGGAGAGTAATGGTGGTTTGTTGAAACCTATAAGATCCTATCAGGCCTTGCAAGGTGGATAAGGAGAGGACGTTTCCTCTGGGCGAACTAAGGGTTATTATCTAAAAATAAGTAGTACCTATTTAAGACAGAAGGTTTGGAGTCTATGGAAGTCTCTTCCTCGCAGAGAAGTGGAAGCAGAGTCTTTGAATATTTTTAAGACAGAGGAGGATAGATTCTTGATAATCAAGGGGGTAAAAGGTTAACCTGGGTGGATGGAAATGCAGGGTTGAGGTTACAATCAGATCAGTTGGGATTTTATTAAATGATAAAGGAGGCTTGAGGGGCTGACGATGTATTCTTGCTCCAGATTCATAACCCATACTTTCATACAAACCCATCTGCTGTAACTGTACAGAGTGGTACAGGACATTATCAGGGTTAATGGCAGTTTCTTGCATCTAAAAGAACTGCCAATGTTATGTAACTTTTTTGGTCCTCTCTGTTGACATGTATAACCATTCTGAGTCAAACATAACATAGATTCTATGTATTTTGGTAATGGTGGAAATGGACAATGTATGAATAATAATCTCATTAGGCATAGTCCTGATGCTAGGAAATGTCAGGCTTGCAATGTGAATTGTCTATGGAAGTTCCTGGCCAAATTTGCCAGTCACTGTAATTTCACTGAGAAATTATCACTAGAACAATTTACTATAGGTTAAATTGCCTTCATGCATGATTGCTAATCGATCTAGTCACTAGGCTGAATGATGTCTTTTCAAAATGCAAGGAAACCATAACTTGGTGGGTAAAGCTATACAACTAATTAAAATGTGCACATTTCTGAACATTTTGAAAGTCAGAAATCTGATTTAACCAATTTATATTAATACCTTTCCTGCTACATTATAAATAGTTATAATGAATGTATTTTTTGAAAACAAAACATAAGGAGATCAGATTAATATCAGAAATTAAATTCCCACATTTTTTTTATCTTCCCACTCTGACCCCAAAGGAGAATACGTGAATATGATTTGGATGGTTTCTTATATCTCTTGTAGCTTATAGCAAGAAAGTTGAAGGAGTATTCATTTCTATGCCTTACATAAGGAAGCTAAAAATAAGGGAAACAAACTGGCCTCTGAACATCACATACAAACATTGAGCATGGACACAAAGCTTTGATAATAGTCAGAATTTTATATATTAACCAATACAAGAACGAGTACAGCAACTTGGCTTACTTCAGCTCAAACTAATTGCATATTTATCAATCAGCCTCTCTAAGTAAATGTACATGGAATTATTCTCAAATAATGTAAGTGTAACCATTAGTTGTAATGCAACAGAGTGAAATATCTACTTCCATTTCTAAGCTGTTGCAGATTCTCAATAACCACTTCCTCAGCTCTCAGACTGACAGCTTTATCAATAAGTTCCTTCTGCCTTGGGATCTTCCTCCAATGTTTTCTCACTGCACAATCAAGAAAACCGATATTCCAGTCTTTTCTGACCCTATAGAGGTTCACGTTTTCCAAATGAACATTTCAATGCTGTGGTTCCCTTGTGGACACTGAAATCATTGCCTTTAGTCAAAGAAACTTGCTTCCAAGTACTACTTTCCCCTTCAATTTCCAGCTTACTGAATAGATGATGCAATCTTTACATTCGACTGATTGTCTGCTTTTCAGGTTCAGCTAGGTTTACGGACATACAACAGTTCAACTATAAATGAATCATTAACAGTAGAGCTCTGTTTTAGGTCTGTGCTTCCAAATGAAGTACATTTATCTTTATTAAGTTATTTGGCCTGGGCATGTATTGTCCTGAAGTCACATTCCCTGTATCTTAGGATACTATTCTTATTGGAATTCCTGAAAACACATAGGCCCAGAATTACCTTGTTACTGATGTGCAAGAGTGTAGTTTCATAAATTTTCTCTTTTTTTCAGCATAATCAATTAAAGAAATTAGGACATAAGTGACTTGCTTCTGTTTGTGTGCTAGGCTCTAATTTCCTTGAGTTTTCATATCTCTTCAGCACCATTGAAGTACTCATTAATATTGGCATGCCAACCTTCAAAAGGCCACATTTATTTACATCTATCTGAAGGAATATAAGTATAAAGTCCAAATTTTAGATACAGCAGGGCCCAAAAAGATTTTTCATTATGAGTGTTAAGTTGTTCCAAATGCCCACTGAACTGCTAGCATTTCTCACCATAAATGCCACTAAATTTGGGATTCTTGTGTGAAAGCAGAAGTCCTGAAGTTTTTGGGCTCTTTTTCAGTGGAGAAGGAAGGCTCTGTTATTCTCCAAGATGAATAGTGAGGAATGGAAAGCCATTTGCTTGGAGTAGAAGAGTTGAGAAACAATTTTAAAATTTGTTGATATATTAAGCATGTTTATTTTTAATGAATTATTTTATTGATAATTAATGTCAAGGGCATTTAGAATCCTTAGCAAGTTTGACAGATGGCTAAGCCTGGGAGTGATTTCTGCTATTTTGTTTTGTGGGGCTTATCCTGGTCTGCTCACAGAATTGAACCAAACTGCAAAAGGCCCAACCGCATTGCAGTGTCTCACTATTTTAGATTAAGGCATCTTTGGAAAACAAGTCAACAGATCCAAAAGGTCCATACTAACCGTATAGATCAGCAGCAAGTGCAGGCAACTCGCCACTGGCAGCAAGTTCTTCCCTTTCTATGAAGCATTTCCAAAATGTTATATCACTCAAATCTGCATTATTTCTTTTTTGCATCGTAGAGTTTGTTTATTTAACATCAGATGTGTTACATTAAAAAGCTGAAAAAGCTTTGTGATTATAAATGCATAAAAAGTGGTTTCATAGTTTTAAATTAATAAAAAGAAAAGATCTCTAACCTTTGCTCAGGCCTCGTTTGTCCAAGCAGACATTTGTTTATGTTGTTTTTAAATTCTGTCGTATTGGTAGGAAACTTGTGTTTGATCATCTGCCAGTATTATTGGCATGAGATGTGGCATGAATTCTGGTGTGATGCACTGGTTACACTGTTTGAGGAAGCTCTGCTCGTAATTTTAAATTTGCCACAATTAGAACTTTACTGCATTGAATGTAACTTTAACTGGTGCTTGTTTTGTGTTTTGTAATCGAAAATAATTGATTGCAATATATAAAATTAGAATAAAATGACTTCATTTGGAAACAAAGCAGAAAAAGTCAAAGTTATTAAAAGATAAAGTTTAAAAGTGCTTATAATTTGCTAACGCAAAACAAAAACATGATTAACAATGCTTTTTGATGGTTTAGTGCATCAATGTGGTATCCAGTGAAACTGAGCTTTTCAGATCAGTACTGTTCCATTTTATCTCTGGTCAGGGTCAAACTAATGAGTTTCAAATTCAATGGCATATGGTTACCCGGAAATTGCCCTTGTGAACAAGGTTATACAGGGGAAAGTTCAGACTGGATTTCCATTGCTCCTCCAGACATAATATGACTTGATACTCCACATGTGTGAACATGAAGGAAGGATCAGATTTAACTGTAATTGCTGCTTTAAAATAACCTGCTAGCCCACGGTATTAAACCTCAGCAGTTAATCAGTTAAGCACAGTGAAAAACGATGATCAGTACATTGAGATATAAATTTCAGCGGGTCAGCCAGAGAATGGGAGTGATGGTTTATAGATTAAATAGATAGACAATTTAAATTACTAAGAACACAGGACATAGAATACATGGACATTTCAATGTTAATCTAAGCAAAAGTAAACCTCTTATGAATATTCAACTTAATTTACTGTTCATCAATAGACATTGATAATAAATTTCATGTTATAAATAAAATCCTCATACTCTAGTTGAATGGAAATTGAGTGAATCACCTTTACATTATATTCAAGCATAGCCAAAGTTCATCAAGGATGTCTTGTCCTGTTTTAGTTTCTTAAATGTTTCTACTGTATCACTGTACTAAAATGGGGAGAGAGAAGACCTTCTATTGAAGGCATATATCCCCAGATTTGGATACCAAGATGAATTAACATTTGGGCTTGTCTGTAATGTGGGTGATTCCATGTTGTAGTATATAAATTATAAGATACATGAAGGACATCAGTTTACAAATATCACCTTAAAGTTAATCTCTTCATGAGTTTACTAAAAATGGCCCTAGCTCTTTTGTTGTTTCATAGAAACAGTGCTGGTAATTTTGTGTCTTTAAATCCCAGCATTAGGGCTACCCTAATCCTGGCAGTGCTTTGTGGATAAAGCTGTTGGATTCTTTCTGCTCCCCGTGCTGTAATTTGATCCTGGTTGTGGTCTGATTGGATGTTCAAGCTGAGTTAAACTTGCCCAGACCCCACTCTTTCAGTTCAGAATCTGCAGCTCCAGGCACTGCCACTGATCTCATCTCTCTCAGGATGGGACGCAAATGTTTCCTTCTCGTAACTATTTTCTTTCTCCTCTTCCCTGAACTCTCCTCCTGCCCAAGCCGATGTCTCTGCTTCAGAACCACTGTCCGCTGTATGCACTTGATGTTGGATCACATCCCCAAAGTAGCACCGCAGACTGTCATCCTGTAAGTACAGAACTTTCTTTTGGAGCTGTTTGAAAGTTTGTTTCGCATTGTGAGTTCAGTTAACCACTAGCTTTTTGTGGTGATCACAAAGTCTGGGAAGCTATTAAGTCTGGTGCAATTATGTTCATGAAATGGGCCAAATACAACTCAGTTTGGGAATAAATTTACATTTTGTTCCGTGCTTCTGAGAAGTTTTAGTTTTAACTTCTGTTTTTGGAAAGCATCAGCTGCAACTTAAGTGATTTTTTTTTGTTATGTAACTGTTGTTAAAATAACTTCTTTCCACTGAGTGGGAAATCACATGAAGGATGCCAGCAAGAACACAATGCCAGTTTATTGGCACCTGTTGAGAGTTTTGCTGATATTCGATACAAGGTTTAACATTGTGTGTGAAAAGAGCTCCAAGATTAAATTGTTATGAATTTGGATGGAGTGAGGTTGATAGTGGGTGCGGTAGGAAGATAGTTTATTTCATTGTATACACTGAATAAGAAGAGTTCATAATGATTGCATGAGTCTTGGTTGGCACCAGTCACGGTCAGCTTACTGAAAATATATTTTAATAAACAAGGCAAAAAACCTTATAACTAAATGTGTGCAAAATAGCATAACTATTATCTGGAAGTTGTTAAACACTGAGTGGAAACTGTGAAGAAAGTATACTTTCTTTCCCAATAACTTAAATAACAATCACCTTTGGACATGCTTAAGTCAGTTTGTAATGTTGTCAGGCTATGTTGACCCCGGGAAATACTGCTTTCTGGTGAGTTCTGTAAAATAATTTCATTAAACCCCAGAGATATTTGGGAACTGTAGCCTGAATTCGCCTGTCTTCCCAATAAGGTTTTAATAAGTCTCTTGTGATCTTAAACAATCCTCTTCCTATATTTTGATAAGAAGATCATCATTATAGTTGATTACATGTCACGTTTCTCAACAACTACAAAAATTAAAGTATGAGCATATTGTAACTTAACCAATGATTGAGATGTACTACTCTCTAATAACAATAATTTATGCAGAAAAGTTTGTTCTGGCAGAAGGCCAGGGGGAGCTCCACCCCACTCAGTAATTAAACTTTGTATTGTGGGTTTTCAGATTAACTTTAGTTCATTAGATAGCCTCAACTTACTATATCACTTTGTGTGACTGTTTGCTAAGTATAAGGTGCTCCTGGTCATATAGAACCTTATGCCTTGATGCACTCCATATGCCTGAAAGAAATAGGAAACTTTAATGCCTCAGTTCCCTCATCCTTCCTCTACCCCAACATGACATTACTGAAAATTTTTAGCCTGCAGTGGAGTAAAGTGCAACTGATTTCATATCCCATTTACTTTATACTACTGAATCAAAAGCTCACAAAAGACATTTGGATAAGTACATGGGCAGGAGGGGTTTAGAGGTATATGGGTCAAAAGTGGACAAATGGGACTAGCTTTATGAACACAATGGTCAGCATGAATGAGTTGGACCAAAGGGCCTGTTTCCAAGTTGTATTACTCCATGGCTCTCTAATCTATTAGGAGGCACATCTGCAGGCTGTCTGCTATATTGGGACTGGAAGATGTTTGGCTGCCTGTCTAAGGAAGGTAATTTTGGGAGCAAAGTTAACATTGTCATTGTTGCCACTTGCTATGTGGATTACTGTTTTTACTTCTAGGTGTAAACAGGCTTATGTTTCAACCATCCAGAAAAGACAACCAATGTGACTTTTCACATGTTGAGAGGAGCATCGGAATTGACAATTGAAAATGACATGGAAACATAAATTATATTACATACATTTTGATGACTAAATGTTCTAAAGAAAATGTTATTTCTATAAAAAGCATGTGAACAGCCTGAAACAGATGGGAAATGATGTTCACTGTAATGGTGTAAGAAATGAATTGCTGGAGGAACAGCAGATCAGGCAGCATCTGTGGAGGGGAATGGACAGTTGACATTTCTAGGTCACTAGCCAGGCTGTGAATATTGGACTTGTTTGTGCTGGTGATTACCTCATGGAGATATGCTGGCTGGCTGTGGTGCACAGGTGTGTGATCATTTCCATGCCTGTGTACTGCAATGTGGTCATCAGGAACACACAGGACTGGACTTGACACTGAGGGAGGGGGGAAGGGAGCTCAGATCTGCTGTGGAGCTGAATGCACTTTGGATCTGGCCTCTAGTATTAATTTAGTAAATGCTGGTAAGTGTGGTGAATGGGATTTTGAAAGATAAATGCAGGTAGCTTTTTCACTACTTCATTATGTTTTATACCTAAAATGTGTTTTTAAGTATTGTATAAAATATTTTTTTCATTGGTTATTATTTAAAATTACTTCAATTGGATTTAAATGGCTATACTTATCAGAGACATTTAGAAACAGTTAAAAAGACTTTTGACAGCATCATTGTCAAATGGCCATCAGAGCACAATGGACGTGGGGCCTCAAGATTTGCCGCTTGAGGCCTAGTTGTGACTTGCAAACTTCTTCAATTTATGGCATGGTAGTGTAGCAGTTAGCGTAATGCTATTACAGTGCCAGAAACCCGGATTCAATTCCTGCCACTGTCTGTAAGGAGTTTATACGTTCTCCCCATGTGTCTGTCTGGGTTTCCTCCGGGTGCTCTGGTTTCCTCCCACATTCCAAAGACGCACAGGTTAGGAGCTGTGAGCATGCTATGTTAGTGCTGGAAGACCGGGGACACTTGCAGGATGCCCCCAGCACATTCTCAGTAATGCAAAAAGATGCATTTCGCTGTGTGTTTCGATGTAACAAATAAATATCTTATCTTATATCTTATCTTATGGTCTAGAGCTTGGGTTGACCAGCAGGTCTGCAAATGGTCATCGTGACAGTGCTAGGGAAAGCATGAGGTGAAGTCCAGATCAATTAGTCTGGACCATTGTGCTCATGTTTTGACCCACAACCTGATAAATGCCAAACTCACATGTGGCAAAAGGTGCAAGGGTCCTTGTCACGTTTCATCCCCAGAAGCTGTGTATCAGAGGATTCTCTGAACTATCGGGCCTTTCCTGGGGACACACACAGAGATGGGCATCAACTGCTGCTGGAAGGTCATTAACTCAGTGAAAGATGCCCTTTGGTCTGCCCAAAACTTGTTGGTCTCCTAGCACTGTGAGATGTCTGTCGACTGGCACATTCCAAGCTGCAGGAGTACGTGCTGAGGGACGTACTGAAGCTGGGTGCAGCCAATGCAAGGGCTCAGTGGGGAAGGACAACAGTTTAGGGTTCTTCTGCCACTGGAGAGGGAGGGGCGGGGTCAGGCGATGGAAGCCTCTTTAATATTGTAAATATGGGATTGGGGTAGCACCCCAGGGAGCCACACAAGTGGTATCAGTGCTGTGTTTTTTTTAATATAAAAAGATAACACTAATGATTGATCTGTACACAAATGTAAAGGCTTGCACTGTTTTTATTGTATATAGTTTGTTTTTGTTATGATGAATAAAGTTTATTTTGGAATAAAAAAACTCACGCAAAGTTCATGAGTTGTGTAAGCAAGATTTGCAGAACTCATGAATTCTAACTGGAGGAAGTCTTTAACCCTTCTTGAATACTCATAATAATATGGAACCTGGCTTTGCAACACTTTGGCCTGAAACAGATGGGAGATGATGATTTGCTGTAATGGTGCAAGAAATGAGTTGCTGGAGGAACTCAGCAGATCAGGCAGCATATGTGGAGGGGAATGGACAGTCGACATTTCAAGTTGAGATCCTTCACCTGGATTGAAGGGGGAAAGCTTCTTTAAAGTGGGCATACCTTGAGAGAGTTAACAGTGGAGTAGTAAAAGAGACTGTAGATGCTGGAATCTGGAATCCAGATGAAGGGTTTTGATCCAAAACGTCGACATTACAGTTTTATTCACATTTGAACAGAATTGGGCTCAGAAGGATAATTTAGAGATGTTGGTTCCTCTAATGTTGCAAGGGTTTAATTATTAACTGATTAGGCACCATGGGGAAGGCCTAAATTTGGGGTGGCAGTTTTGATTGGCAATGTGACAAGCCAAATTTCCATACAGCTTGCTGGCAGATTGTCAAAGGATAACTTTGTCTATACAAAATTTTTTTTGAAAAATGCAGAGTTGAAATTTGAATTGTTCAACGAGGCAGCTAATTCTCTCATTGCTTTCCACACAATGAGATACAAAACAATGACAATTGCACCTATCATTCTGAGCCAAAAAAATTTAAACATTCTCTATAATATTTGGTCAAGAATCTCCCACTCTTCTGACAATCACCAGATAATTTGAATTGGACTTCAGTGCTCCATTCACATTAAAACACTCAATGGGCACAATTCAGCTGGAATCTTCTTTGGCTGGCATTTTACAAGATCTTTGCAAGGACCTTTTTCTCCTTATTTTCAGACATCTTCCAAAATAATTGAGATTTGGCAGGTTTAGATTTTTTCACTTGTTTAATCAGTATCATTCTGTTGTATTTTTTATTGCTAAGCTTTTCATGTGAAGTACTGAGGAAAATATGCC
>JARFYF010000119.1:31491491-31502265 GCA_030265395.1 Rhina ancylostomus | reverse complement strand
GGCACAGGCAGCAATCCAGAGACTATTACCCTTGAGGTCCTGCTTTTCAGCTTCCTACCTAGCTCCCTATATTCCCTCTTCAAGACCTCATCTCTTTTCCTATCTATGTCATTGGTACCAATATGTACCCCAGCCTCTGGCTGTTCACCCCCTTCAGAATGCTGTGGATCTGATCCGAGACATCCCTGACCCTGGCACCCAGGAGGCAATGTACCATCCGGGAGTGTCTTTCACATCCACAGAATCTCCTGTCTGCCCCTCTTACCACTGAGTCCCTAATCACTACCACCCTCCTCTTCTTTCCCCCCCTTCCCTTCTGCACCACACAACCAGGCTCAGTGCCAGAGACCTGGTCACGGTGGCTTTCCCCCGTAGATCATGCCCCCACAACAGTAACCAAAAGGGTATACCTGTTATCGAGGGGAACGGCCACAGGGGTACTCTGCACTACCTGCCTATTCTCAGTCCTCCTGACAGTCAGACAGCTACCTGCCTCCTGCAGCTTAGGACTGACTGCCTCCCTGTAGCTCTTATCTATGAACTCCTCTATCTCCCATCGGAGCCAAAGGTCATCCAGCTGCAGCTCCAGTTCCCTCACACAGTCTGTAAGAAGCTGCAGCTGGATGCACCTGGTGCAGATGTAGCTATCAGGGAGACTGGAGGTCTCCCAGATCTCCTACATCTCACAGCTAGAATGCAGTTTCGTAAAAGCTGCAAAGTGCCTTTAAGTGCTTTCAGAGACCCTCGTATCCTCCCAATGTGTGCAAGATACCAGAGTCTAACAGAACTTAGATGCTGTGGCTGAAAGCTGAACTTATCGAGTCATGGAGTCACTGAGTTATACATCACAGAAAGAGGCTGCCTAGCCCAACTCACTCATGCTGACCAAGGTGCCTTCCTAAGTTTGTCCCATTTGCTTGCTTCTGGCCTGTCTCCCTCTAAATCTTTCCTATCCATGAAACTGTCCAAAGACATTTCAACATTGTAAAACAATTATGTAAAACAGCAGTCAGAAAAAATGTAAAAATCAGTCTGCAACAGTATATACATGTGCAGGTCTATAATGCACTGTAATCATTGCGTCTCTTTGAAGACACGATACAATTTCCCCCCCAATACCCGTAAGGTGAGATCTTCATTTGTATTAGTGTAGCTCATTTTTATGAGAAATGTATCACTTTCTGAAATGCAACTTTTTATTCCTTATCTATTCAGAAAATATATTCTTTAATATTTCAAAAACGCCAGCACGTTGCCTACAAAAATAACTGATTTTTTAACAGTTTCACTGGGAATAATGAATAATCTGTGAAGCTTGATTTCATTTTCTTTGCATTTACCAATATTCTGCATTGTGTATTGGTGAATCAGCCTACGAATGGTGTGCTTGATAAATTTTACAAAGTGAGCATTCTCAGTGGTTGCATGGAAACTTATTTAGTTTCAAAACAATCATAATTGAGTTTTTAAAGGCTCACGTAAAAAAGTCAATGTTAAAAAAAACTGCAGTCAACTTATATTAACTTCATTTTAATTTTAGTTAAATTGTGCACACCATTAACACAACATCACCAGGAAATAATATAAATCTTGTGGATCACTGCAATTATACTCATTAACTCCTTGCCAAAGGCCATAATTCCAATCTATGTCTTGTTCAGTAATGATTCTTAGGAATGCTGGAGCAGCCTCTAACTTGGAGCAAGAGCACACAGGTCTGTGTTTATGATTCACTGTACAGAGAGCTTGAGATTTCAATCATGACACTGTGGGTGGTTACCATGTCAAGTGCGGGCATTTCCCCTCCAGGAAGAGAAAGAGGAAAAAACACAGATCAATCATTCTAAATTACTCTGCTTTAAAAAGGTTCTTTAACTTACTGCTTGAATGATGAAATAGCTTGACCTATCAATAATGTAGCTGTTCTTATGGTCAACAATAAAATGAGTGTGAAATTTAAGTTTAGTCAATACCTGATTGCTAGACAAATTGTGAATGGGTTTCCAGAGTAGCAGGATTTGATGTTCCAGAATGAATTTACCTTACACCCTTTTACTGTATGGGAGAGATTAGAGTAAGTTTAGAGTTTAGTTTAGGAGGCAGTGTCATAAAATTTAGCAGCAAATCTTTGTGGTCAAGTAGCAAGTGTCAGAGAGGAAGGATATCCAAATATCAGAATGTGGTGGCACAGACCAACATTATATAGTTCAGAACACAAAAAATGCAGGAAGAGATACAAGGGTGTCTATCTGCCCAGAACAAAATGAGTCAGGATTCATTGGTCATGCCAACTTCTAGGCTATGGGGGGCTCAAATGACTCCATGTGTTGGATGAGTTTATAATGAACGGTGAGAAAAGCTCTGAAAGAGGTGGTCCTGATTAGCATCATGGAGCCAGATAAGAAGATATGAGGCAGTCATGAAGTATCCCTGTTTTGCATTCATGGTCAGGGTATATGAGCTGTATGTTTCCTCCCTGATGCCAAGGCAAAGATTATTGTTGAATAAAAGATAAAAATTTTGGAGGGAATGAGGAAGAAGCTAAAATCAGTGGACCTTTTTGAAACAAATAAAGTAGATTGAAATGTTTGAAGGTTTGGGGTAATAAAGGAATTAGATAATATAGGAGATGTCAGGGGTAAGTTTTTTTTACTCAGAGTGGTGAGTGTGTGGAATGGTCTGCCGGCAACGGTGGTGGAGGCAGATACGATAGGGTCTTTTAAGAGTCTGTTGGATAGGTACATGGACCTGAGTAAAACAGAGAGCAATGGGTAAGCCTAGTAATTTCTAGAGTAGGGACATGTGTGGCACAGCTTTTTGGGCCGAAGGGCCTGAAGAGTGCTGTAGTTTTTTTTCTATGTTTCTATAATAGATTGATAAACACAATCTTAATAATAGTAAATTCTTTGGAGCAAGTTCCAAAGAATTCTAGAAACAAGTTCTAGAACAAGAAATTAAAGGTGATCACAATGTCTTTGCAGAGGTTATAAATAGAGCAAAGGCAGAAGAATCAAAATTGTAGTGGGTTAGTAAAGCCCTCTGACATTAGACAGGAAGAGAAGGATTGGTAAAGGAACAAGGGCTAAACTGAAATAAGATAATGTTATCCAAGAGGGAATGTAGAACATAGTGAGAGAGAACTATTTTGCTCACCAAGCAGATTAAAGGAACTAACTGGGAAATCTGGGGCAATTCAGTGGGTGGTGGAGCAAGTAACTTCACAACATTTAAGAAATATCTAGATTAGTACTTGAATTACCAAAGCATAGAAGACTACAGACCAAATTATGGTAAGTGCAAATAGTATAGATAGGTATTTGATGGTTCACATCAATATGGTGGATCAAAGGACCTGCTTCTGAGCTGTATGATTCTCTCACTCTATGACTCTATAGCTAATAGGGATAATATTTCAACATGTTGGAGGTAGGAATAAATGAGAGATGTGAATGCAACAACTTTTCAATAATTATGGGAGGATCTAATGTTGCATCTATAATGGAGAAATGACTTGTTTTTTGAACAGCACCACAACTTGAAAATTCCTGGTTATAATGTTTTTAGCAGTGATCCAGAGGGTTATGGGGTTGGTAGTGTTAGTGAAGAATTCTATCATAATGCTAGATCATAGCCTCTGCAAACTTATTTCAAGATAGAATCCATTTGGATAGAGTAAAAACTAGGAAGAAGATGTGACAATTCTTAGTCTAAATTTCGAGTTACGTTATGGTGAGATGAGATGAAGTCAGAAATATATCTAGAGCTTGGATATTTTCAACGATGCACTATGTACAATGAAATTGTAAAAATAGTCAAAGTGGGAGACAGCTCTGAGATAGCACAAATATAAAAAGGCAATGTCAACACTCTGGAGCAAAATATAGAGTAATTGGTAAAAAGTATAGTGTTTGAAAAATATATGCTGGAATCATGGTTGGATAAGTTTCCAAGTGCTGTTAACATACTGTCAAAGGGGAGGAAATAGCAAAAGGTCTAACTACAACTTTTAAATTGTTCTGTAGCCTCTAATTGTTCAAACAAACAAAAGAAAATAAGTGTAAAATTTCAGCTATGGGCAATGGGTAGGATTTTGAATGAGCCAATTTTCATATGTAGAGAGGACACATGGTACTATGTACTTTATACTATACATAAGGAAATCTGGTGGCATAGACACACAGTGGACACAACAGATTGAAAGCAAATGAGGTAAAATTAAGAGTGTTGCCCAGATTCTAAAGAGTTGGAAATTATGCTGTTTAGGAATTAATATGGAGTCCACTTTCATTATTTGCATTTGTAATTGATTTGTACTTGGGTACAGAGACCATGATATCAAATGGCACATAGGAGATGTTGAAAAAGTAAAAGGGAATGGGCAGATAAGTGAACAATATAATTCAAGATGCTTTACTGTGAGGCAAAATATTTTGGAAGAAAAATCAACACATAATGAAGTTAAATACTTTGATGGAAACTCATGGAAAAGTGTTGACGAACAGAGGGAGTGGTGGTCAAATATATGATTTGATTAAACTTCAGAGGATGCAGTCATAAGTAGGCAATTGCATTACAATTTTTACCACAAGGGCCTTGGTCAAAAGGGTAAGGAAAGCTTGTGGAATTCTTAATGTTTCTTTACAGAAAGTGCATTGAAACCATAGCAAAACATTTAGAATTGGAAAGAAACTAGATTATGAGAGAAGTACTATTTCCATTGGAGCACTGAGGTTTCAGAAAAAACTAATAGAAGATTTTACATTTTAGACAAAGAAATCCATTTGCTTATATCTTATAACATTATATTAAGCCAGAAGGAATTAAACCAGGCCATTCAACAAAAATGAGTTGTTTCATATCTGTAAAAATTCTCTTAAACTCAGATTGTTTTATTTGATATAATACTTCAAGGAAAAGGCTCATTATTATCTTAAGGCAATTAGGGTTCAACAATAAATGCAGCCCTGTTATCCACACCCTGAAAACCGTAAGTCTAATTATTTTTTTGAATTCTAAAATTAAAGTGGATTTGTAACTACACTTTATTAGATGCTTTTATTTTTATTACACTGGCTGAAATTGCTATGAAGAAGGCAGAATGCTGATGATGTCATTTTTTTTCCAGATTATAGCAAGTCTAGTACCCATTGTCTTCATTGGAAAATGTGAGGTGAAACTTACAGCCACACCTGCATATAAAAGATTGTTAAAATCAACTTAGGTCTCTATTGAATTCAATGAGATGCAAAGCAATGTAGATTTAACATGCTGTTGTTGGCATGAAGGTGCAGATGGAATGCCAAAGATAGCATAATAAGTGCCATTCTTTTCAAGAGAAGTTTGCCTCTTAATATACATATGGAATAGAATATGTGAAATTAGAGTCTCTATACTTTATTGATGTAGTCTTTTATGGACCAGCTAGCCCATTTTGGAGTGCATCGCAAAAGCTCATGGGTCTAGACATTGGAATTTCAGACACCGATGGCACTTACAGTTTGGCAAGAAAGAGAATATGGACCATAATTTTCTGCAATTATCCGTAACTATTGAAATATTGTGCCTTTGCACAAACAATTGGAATATTGTACGGTGTCACCAAAGGTATGGAAGAAAAATAGTGACAATGAATTTGGAAGAAATGAGTTGGTGCACAATTGATTTTAGTTCTCATAAAACTAAGATAATTTTCCAGGGAAGCAACTAGATTGTTTAATGGCATTAAGCAATGTAAACTACAAAAATTTCATTGTCAGTTGACACGAACATACATGAAGGATGGATGCTTAATTTAGGAAACTATTGATAATTATCATCACTGTCTAAGAATTTTTCCTTTCTGGCAATACCTCTGTACAGAGAGAGGACCTTTTATGTTTTCTCAGCAAGAAAAAAAGTAATCTCATGGATCAATGTGAAAATACTTGGTTGAATTATATGGAATTCCTTTATAAAGCAATTTAACAAAAGTGTGAATCTACTTATTTGAAATATTAACTCACACCAAATGGCCTCAAAGTCATTGCTATCATTTATGATTTAAGAAAAAAAATCACTTGTTGAAGTGATCCTATTGCTCGAGTCCACCCGTAGAGTTAAACTGGGCATCATTTGAAGTCTATTTTGAATTTTGGTCTGACAATTTTTCCTTTAGGAAAATGCCTGCTGTGATTTTGAGGCCACTGCTTTGCTTATGTTCCACAGGCAAACTGCAGGAGGCTAAGAAAAGGATCACCCCAACTCCAATGCTCTACCACCCCCCACCCCCACACATTAACCCTACTAAGTATGTTTTCACCCTTCAGCACGAGGCTTAAATAAAATTGACACCGGGTGAAATAACCAGCCATGTTCTGTCCCTTTGCTTTTCCATCTTCTTGCTCCTCACATATCTCTTCCTCATCTTATTCACCCCTCCACCCTTTAACTCTTGCTTTATTCTGAAAAGGACATTTTCTCGTAACTCCCTATACACAATACCTCTGGACATTGGCTTGGACTGGCTAACAAACTTTTGCCGTGTAATAAACTGGGATTGAGAGATTGAGGAAAAGAAAGTCATGAAGAATTAATAAATGATAACTAACACTAGGACCAACACTTAATGCTTCCATGTCAAAGGGATGATGGGTATTTAATTAAAATACTAAAATATTTACAAAAATTGCTTAATAAACAACAAATGTCCATTGACCCATCTTCAAAAGCTTTCATGTGTATTTATATTTGGTGGCAAATTCAAACTAACCACAATGTCAGTGAAGAGAAAAAAAAACATTATATTTAAAACAAAAGCAGATGCATTGGAATAATGCCCAGTCAGCTCCCGGTAACTGATTTGATTGATGCTTGAGTCATGCACCGAGTAGTTAAGATTTCCTTGTGCATGGGCTTTGTGTGATGGACCGGGATTCAGTGGCTGAGAACAGGAATGTGCACCTGTTCAATGTGATAAACTGAGGCTGATCGTTCAATAGATTGGTCCAATATTTGCTGAGAAAATAATGGTTAGGCAAATAACATGGCGCTTATTTATGCAGAAATGCCACAGCAATCAGATGAGAGCTGATGTGTTCTTAAAGTGGAAATCAAAACGTTGTTGTTGGAGTGATGCCACTTGAACTATATTCTTCCAAAAGAGGCATTTTGCTAAGCCTACCATTCGAATTCATTGGCCAGTATGCGCTATCATGACAGTATTAGGGCAATTTGCCTCAGAAATCTAGGGTAAATGAGTTCAAGTCTAAGGATTCTTTTTTAACAATATGCAAAGGGTTACTTACAGTAAGTCAACTTCACTCATTGTTCCCAAAACAAAATACTGCAGATGTTATAAATCTGATAAAGAAATAGAAAATGTTGACACTCCTCAATAGGTCAGGCAGCATTTGTGAAGAGAGTTAATGTTTCAAAGTCAAAGTTGAGTTTACTGTCGTATGCACAAGTAAATGTATGCACAGGTGCAATGAAAAAATTACTTCTGGATACATAGCATTCACAAGAAAAATATAAGCATAAATTATATGCATTTTTTACAAGAAAAATCACAATTAGAACAAAAAGAACAGTCCATTGTAGTGCAAAGTGGTCATACTATTGCTACACTGAGGTTGTAATTGGGATTGTGCAGGTTGGTTCAAGAATCAAATGGCTGAAGGGAAGTATCTGTTCTTGAACCTTGTGATGTGGGACTTCAGGCTTCTGTACCTCCTGCCCAATGGTAGCTGCGAGAAGATGGCATGGCCCGGATAGTGGGGATCTTTGATGACAGATATTGCCTCCTTGAGGCAGTGCCTCATGTAGGTACTCTTGATGGTGGGAAGGGATATGCCCATGATGTATTGGGCTGAGTCTACTACTCTCTGCAGCTTCTTACATTCCTGTCCATTTGAATTGCCGTACCAGACCATGATGCAACCAGTCAGGCCAATGATCTGTTCTGAAATATGAATTGTCTCCACAGCTGCTGCCCAACCCATCGAGTTTTTCGAACATTATTTATTTTTATATATTTTTGTTTTATTTTCTATTTCTTTGTGAACCTCTTCCCCTTGATCAAATTTCTTTTTGTTTTATGGTAATTTGTTGAATTGATCTTCAATCCAGAATTTTACAATGTTTCAATTGAATGGTTAAGGAGGCACACAGTCACCCATCCTATTCACTTAGACCACAGGTAACCTGTATATCCATCTCACATTTCTAGCAACAGATAATACAAAATTTTATTCCCAATATAGGGGCAAGGATAGGTCTAAGTAGCAGCAGATACTGTTCATTTCCCATCCGCGAAAGATTCAGAGGATTTTTCAGTGATATGTAGCATGTGTCATTTTTTTCCTAATGTTGAAAGATTATAATGGGTGAAATTTTCATGCTGAAGTGAAGAAGCAAATAGTGCAGATTTACACCATACTTACTCAGATTATGTACATAAAATGGATTGAATCAAAAGGAAATATTTGCTCAGCGGGCTTTTTTGCACTGTTTAAGTCTTTTGCTAAAGTAAATACTCAATGCATATTACTGTGTAAAAGTGTACATCTTGAGAAACGATTCATTTCATTTTCCTGGTTAATGGATGATGTCCCACTTCAGAAAGCACAGTAGTACTCTTTGTAAATGGAACTGTAGCTTGATGAAAGTAGTCAGTCATTTTGTTGCTCTTTGATTGCCTGGTGATGTCAGCAGGTCACGAATATGCCAGAATTTCCCAAGTAGCTTTTCCCAGAAGGCGGACTAATATGTCTGTTGCTATTTTATACCTTACAGTGGCTGCAGATCTACCAGTAAATAATTTCAGCTATAGCAATCAACAACTAATGCGATATTTGAGTTAATAGTCTTTCCTGTTGTGTGGAACATGACTCTCACTAATGATGTGATAACAGCAGTGGGCTTATAAATCTATATTCCCATTAGTTCACTTTCTACCTTTTCAATGTAGCTGTGTTGAAGTATTCCAGGCAGACTTATTGCACATTATGAGGAGACAAGATACTTCTAATTTGTGTCTAAAGCAGCTGAAAATTAGTTTAAATCTCATTCTCTTGACGGTTGCATGTAACTATCCAGTTCCAGCTAATATAGGATTACTGCACAGAGATAATTCTACTTGTGTACAATATTCAACAATGAGACAATACTACCAGGAATTTTAGCCATGAACTGAGAAAATGCAAAATGTTCTCAAATAAATCAAGATCTTTTTTTATTTTTAATTGGTTGGCCTCCTTTCATATTATATGACAATTTAAAACTTCAAATGTGCTTTATTGTACAGTTCTTTGATAAAATCATGGGTATTCTTATGTTTTGCATGTTACTGGTCCTTTTAAAATTCATTTTTACAAGGTGCAGAGGTCATTGGGAAGGCCAGCATTTGCTGTTCATCCCTAATTGACTTTGAGGAAGTGGTAGTTGACACCATTTTGAACTGCCTGCAAAATTTGATGCTGATTGTGGTAACTACAGTAAGATTCCCCTGCAGTCTGCCAGGGAGAAAGTCAGGGTTCTCTTCAGCTCACCTCTCCCAGTGGCCACAGAGCTGTTCCCCAAATTGTGGCATGATTTTTTCTGTTTTGAAGGACAATAGACATCATCTTCAGTGTGTGTGATCTAAAAGTGTAGGGACCATGATCAACACAATTCATAGCCTTTCTTGGGCACACAAATGCCTTTGATTCTGTCAATCAAGAGGACCTGTGGAGAATCTTTCTGACATTTATCTGTCTTCAGAAATGTGTCTCCCTTCCATAAATGCTTAAAAGAGTGCATGCATGTCAGTACTCGAGTGCATTTGCAATGGACTCCACCACCGACTTGATCTCAATGCAGATTGGTGTCAAGAAAGTCTGTCTCATTGTCCCTGTATTTTTCTCAGTGCAATACCACACTACACCTCCAATGTGAATCATGGTTGACTGGACCTAATCTGCAAGGCAATTGGAAAACTACCCATACCACCTCCACTCCAGGATCAATATCCCATGTTTCCACAATCAAAATACTGGTTTATTTGCTGAATACCTGGAAAAAATAGCTGTGTTCATTTCTAGACCAGTTGTAAAGTGCCTGTAATAAGTGACAGGCTTCTGATTTGGAAATGCATTGTTATTGCAGCAGGTTTCGCTGCGTTCCTTGGACATCTATGAAGAATCTTCATTCTACATTGTGAGCAGTGCTCTTCTAGTATAGAATTAGTGCAAGCGTAATCCCTAGCAGTTTTGTGCATAACAGGTAAATGCTGCATGAAGCAAAAAACAAACTGCTGGAGGAACTCAGCGGGTCAGGCAGCATCTCTAGAGGGAAATGGACAGTTGATGTTTCAGGTTGAGACCCTTCATCTGGACTGAAAGAGTAGAGGGGAGATAGCTGGTATAAAGAGGTGCACGAGAAAGAGAGTGCACGAGAGATGGTGCAACAGTTGGCAAGTGGTGGGAGGATCCAGGTGAGGAGTGGTTGATTGGCAGATGGGAGAGGGAAGGGTGGAAATAGCGACAGAGGCTGAGAGGTGATGGATGGAGGCAACGAAGGGCTGCAGATAATGGAAAGGAAGATGGAGCATGGAACCAAATAAGGAAGGTGGAGTGGGCAGATGGGAACAGGTGGGTGGAGGGGGACCTGGAGCAGTGTGTGGGTGCTGGGCAGATCGAGTAGGTGGGAAAGAAACATGATGGTCAAGGGCTGGTTGGGGTGGGGAGGTGAGGTGTGGTGTTTGAAAGAAGAATGTGTGAGAGGACCTGGGTAGATCAGGAGGAGATAGGAGGGACAG
>JARFYF010000119.1:31464838-31476275 GCA_030265395.1 Rhina ancylostomus | reverse complement strand
TTTCTACAAATGTACGGTGGAGAGCATTCTGACTGGCTGCATCACTGCCTGGTATGGAGGCTCCAATGTGCGGAACTGAAAGACGCTGCAGAGGATTGTAGACTCAGCCTGTTCTATCATGGGCACAACCCTCTCCACCATTGAGGATATCTTCAAGAGGCAGTGCCTGAAGAAGGTGGCATCCATCATTAAGGACCGTCACCATCCAGAACGTGCCCTCTTCACATCATTACCAAAGGGGAGGAGGTACAGGAGCCTGAAGGCCCACACTTAATATTTTAGGAACAGTTTCTTCCCCTCCACCATCAAATTTCTGAACAGTCCATGAACTCTGCCTCGTTATCCCTCTTATAGTAATTTTTATGTCTTGTTATTGTACTGCTGCCACAAAACAACGAATTTCATGACATATGTCAGTGATAATAAACCTGATTCTGATTCTGATTATAAGGTGAGCTGGTGCTCCTAAGTCTTGCTTTTTAGATCTATAGATTGGTTTACAATAGTTTGAGTTCATGAGTGGTTCATTAAATAAATGTATAGATGTATCTGGCTCCATATATTGGTTGGGGGGGGGGGGAATGAAGAAGAAAATGCAAACAGCATTTAATAGACATGCTGTATGTAATCCAAGTGTGTGATGCGAGAAATATGGGAACAGTCTTAAAGAAATCGCAGGTTGTGTAGTACAACCAAGGAAGAAAGGAATGCATTGTGGTCAATGTGAAGGTAGCAAGAAGATGCCGAGCGTTAATAAGGAACAGGAATAAGAAGAGGTTTTTGCTAAGTGGTTAAGGAGGTGAAAAAGAGGGAAATTGAAGGAAAGAACTGGAGTTATAGATAGATAAATGAAGAGGAGTTCACCCTCACAAGTGAAGAGGCTGCTGACGGACACCCTGCATGTTCAAGCAATGACCATTGGAGCTGATGACCTCTGAGTCCTCTCCTTGCATGGTGGATAACATATTTGACAACTATTTCAGCACTGCTGAGGAATAGCAGATCCAACTTGTCTTCAGGTCCTTCAAAAGCAATCGCTTCAATATATAGACATAGAAAGGAAATTACAGAGAATGGAAATAAAGCAGGTTAAAGAACAGGTATGTGACATGACATTGTGTATACTGTATAAGAAGCTGGAGCTAGGAGTTTCTTTGAAACATTTATTCATTTATGGAATGTGAGTTTGATGTTGGAAGGATATTTGTTTTCTCATTTCTCAGAAAATTCTTTTACTACTATATGTTTTGTCAATGAAACATGTCACAGACAATGCAATTTCATTTTAAGGCTATAGGCAGAGCAGAAGATCTTAATAGAAATTGTGCCCTGGAAATTGATGGGTTTCTTGTCTGATCAGTCAGTCAGATCATAGCAAAGCCTGGAAGATGAAACACCTTGGGGCTGATCTTAGCAATTCTTTACAGTCCATCCCAAATGCTTATATGGTAAAAAATCAGCACACAACTTTGTTGTAATGTCGTCAGATGTGGCAATTAATTCAATGGCTGCAAGGTTCCAAGAGCTGCAGTGAGATAAATGGTCAAGAGCTCCTTTTTCGGTGATGTTAGTTCAGGGATATATGTTGCTGTATATTATATTTATTACCCTCTTCTTCAAGTGGTGTCTTCAGATGTCTTATGTCCTTCTGAAATGGAAGATAGGGTCTTGAGAATGGGTAACATAAGACAAGACCATAAAACAAAGGAGCAGAAGTTGGCTATTCGGCCCATTGAATCCGCTCTGCATGAGAGAAGTGCTTGGCTCAGATAATGGATTCGGTTCCAATTGATATGAGCCAAGCCTGTCAAATTCAAAGCCTGATTAGAATTGCGTCAATACCTATCATTATGTCAGTAGTGCCCACATTCCTTGACTTGAATGAATAAATAAAAATGCTGTTGAGACATTTATACAACCATTAGTCATGTCCAGACCAAATTATTCCAGTGATATCCCTCCATTCCCTACCCTTTATGAAATGAGATCATTTTAAACCCTACTGGCTGCATCCTGTCTCATGTCTCATCTTGTTTGTGCATTACTCCTTTCCTTTTGTCCTAATATTTCAAATGTACAGTTCTTCATGCCCTGTCAGTGAATCTCATATTACACAAACAAATATGTTAAAAAAATCATTTGATTCTAGCTCCTTATAGTTTGAGTCTTCCCTTGTCTTCTCTGCTATGATTCCACACACACTGTTTATTCGTGTAGCTATCATTGTCTTAGTTTGAAGATTGGTTCTTGTTTATATTCCTGGCTGCTACCCCCATAACTCCTGAATGATACCCAGGCCTAACCATCCCGAACAGGGTCTTCCCTCATCTGCTCTGCTCTGATTCCACTCAGACCCCTCTACATCTGTGTCTTCCTTTCTGAATTATGATCTCCCTTTAAACCTATCTCTTTGACCAAGGCCTTTGTCACCTAAACTAATATTTTCTTCTTGACACTGCCTTTATTCACCTATTATGCTTTTAAGGCACTTCCTCTTTCATGAGATTTGGAGCAGGTAAAGGCATTATAGAACAAAATGGATCAGTGAAAGCATTTATTAATGCTTAATTCCATAGTCCTCTCATTGAAAGAAGATTCATGTAATAGTGGTAAATCTCATCAAATCTGGCATGGTTGAATGACTATTGTTGATGAACTAGTTCAACGTTATGCTCGGAGGGACAACTATGCCATAATAAAGACTAATTCAAGCTGCACAACAGAAGCTTCAGCAGCAAAATCCCATCAGATAGTTGAAAAAATACTTTTACTCTCAAAGGTGCATGCAAGCATAAAAATCAGTCATGTTTGAGATGAATGAAATACAAAATGTGGACATAAAAGGAGTCACTACATTTTGTTACTAAGTGATCTTAACAAAATAAGTTTATAGGTTTTCCTTTGAAGTATGAAAAGGCAGCATTATACATGTTGTTTTGGATAGAAGCAGATTTATTCACATATTATGAGACATGAAACTGAAAAAAGGACATAGTAAAAGCATTCCTTGCTAAGTACTTAATCCTAAACACTGTCTGTTGGCCTCAGTGACTGCATAAATGTTGAGTTTCTCATTGCTTATTCAACTACATTAAAGCAACTCATCACTTTTTCCACTATATTAGAAACTGTTTCAGTGTCCATTCTACTGTATTCGAATATTTGATTCATTGCCCTTTCCAGTGAACCAGAGACCATAATCATTGGCCTTTCTCCTACTCATTACACTTTCTACCATGTGAGAGTGCAGTACTCATTGCTCTTTCCACTTGAATGGAACACACAAATCCTTGTCTTATCGACTGTGTAAGAGGAGCCCAATTATTGGACTTTTCATTATTCATTGTCCTTTCCAGTGTACTGGAGTACCATACCCATTACTCTTCAGAATACCCTTCATATTCCCATTCCACTGTGTTATAGGGCCCTGCTGGAAGTATTTTTCATGTTGTCCCATTAAATTCAGGGTTGTGGGTGGCCAACGTGGTGGGTTTTATTTTTGATATTACAGATAAACTCCATTCAGTTTAACAGCGATGACTGTAGTAAGCATCAACAGCAGTCACCCTCCATGTCATTCATTATAAATAAACCCATAGAGAGTCATTCATCTTTTAATGAATAGCAGAAATTGTGTTCCAACTAAAGAAAAAAATACTATTGTGCTGTGATATTTGTTTCCTAATGCATGTGAATTAATCAAAGGTTAAGTTGAACCAGTTTTATGTTGTACTATTTCGTTATTCTGATATAAATATCCTAAAATTTTCCCAAATCTTATTCCTAAAAGAAAATCATAGAGACCCACAAGATGGAAAAAGGCTCTACAGCCCACAGAGTCTGCACTGACCAATGTTATAACATAACTCAATCACCCTACTTCGCAATGGAAGGCCAATCCCCCAGAGTACTTCTCTTCAACATTTTGTGCATTTAAAACTCTCTTTGAACCATTCCATTCTTCTTCAGATCTCTGCTCACCTTCACACAATAGGATAGAAGTAGTTAAGCACAGCGCCCTGGTCTTTTTGGACAGAACTGGGCCTAGAAGGAGAGATTGGACAACCTGGGCTTGTTTTCTTTAGAGCTGAGGGGCGACCTAATGGAGGCAGACAGAATTATGAAAGACCTAGAAAGGGTGGGTAATAATCAACCTTTTAGCCATGACAGTAGTATCTAAAACTAGAAGATATAGGTTTAAGGAAAGGAGTAAGAGGTTTAGTGAGATCTGAGGAAGAATTTTCTCTCACTCAGAGGGTGGTTGCAATCTGGAATGTACTGTCTGAGTGGGTAGTGGAGGCAGGTACTCTCAAAATATGCAAAGAGCATCTGGATGTGCACTTGAATAGCCAAGACATAGTAGACCACAGACCAATTGCTGGTAAATGGAATTGGTATAGATAGGTACTTGATGATCAGTTTTGACCTGGTGGGCGAAAGAACCTGTTATTGTGGTGTATGACTCTATATAAGCATGGTAGTGGGAACCCTGTGCTTGCATTGATCCCACTGGTAAACTCATAGATTCCATTTGTTAGCAACCTGGGAACAATGTACTTCGAAGAAAAATAATCTTCTTGTGTTAAATGAAGCAGGTATGCTCTCACAGCTTCACAAGTTGTATGTCTATTTGCTCACATGCACCACAATCTACTCCAAGCCACAGTTCTATGACTTATTTGAAGACCTTTTTAATTATTGGTGGGCAAGTTGTTTGTACACTAGTATCAATAGCACATTACCTTTTTTGAATCAGGCCAGTCAACTAGTTCCTATTGATCTCAGGAACTTTTGGATTTAGCATCCAGTAAATCTATAGATTTCTTTCTGCCCTGATGTTATCAAGACCATTATTAGATTACCAAAATGTCCAAGAGCTTTGGGGTTTCAAACAAAAACTACCTGAAATAAAAATGGGTTGCACTCAGGAATTCACTGGCACACATAAGGAATATTATTTGGTTGCACAGGGTATGTTAAGGACTTTTTAAATTATGCTAATTGCAAATTCAGTGGTGCCTAAAGCTCAAGGCGATGGCTTTCCCTGAATTAGTCTTAGATGGGAATAAGGCCTTTCCTTTGTGTTCCAGTGCAGAGCTTGAGAGAGGAAACTGTCAAGTCCATGGCATTCTTATATTTTCAGGGACCAGGGTATCACAAGGGAGGTTTGAGGGAGGGGTGTCTGGGGAGAGGGTGTGAGGACCATCGATTGGAAGGGAGGGTATTTTGGCAAGGCTAATCTGCTGGTGAAGTCAGGACCTGAAATTTGGCCATCACTGGGAAGCAATGGACTGGTTTGGCAGATAGGGGTAGGGCTGGGGCTAAGGAAGAAAAAAGGTAAGTTAGAGCTGAAGATCATAGATCAGAGTGGAAAGGAAATAGTGAGTTGGAGGCCTATAATAGGCATTTGAAATTATTTAATGCATCAGGGATCCATGATCAGTGGTCAGGGGAGCAGTGAATAGGAACTTGTGTCTAGTGACTGATGGGGAAGACCATTATTATGGGGTAGTGTCTGATGATTGGGGATCAGTGAAAGGGTCCTAAGGGGTTAGGAGATTTGTGGGTGGGGTAGGTTTAGGGTGAAGACTGAACCTGGGAGAGTCTGTGGGTAAGCATTAGTAAGGTGGGAGGAGGTGTTGTGATGAGCAAATGGCAAGAAGATAAGCAAATAATTTATGAGGGACCTGCCCAAGTCAGGATTCCAGCACTGGTTTGGAACCTGCTCAAGGAGGCTCCCTTTAGATCTTGTACAGCAGAGAAAGTCGCACTATTAAAATATAAGAATAAAAAACACTGCAGATGCTAGAAACACGAAATAAAAAGCAGAAAATGCTGGAAATACTCAGTAGGTCAGGCAGCATCTGTGGAAAGAGGAACATAATTAAGTTTTGAGGTCTATGATCCTCCTTCAGATTATTAAAACTTGGTTGGGTTGGGAGTGCCTAGTGATAGGCATAATTTGGAATGGTCTGAATTATTTCATCCAACTACTGCCCAAATGTGCACGCGAACAACTTCTGTCCGATGAAGAAAATGGTTGATCCATCCAAGTACAATTTTTGACAGGAAGAGCCAGTTCATATTTCTGAATCACCAGGCTTTGACCTGAAAGCCATTGTGATTGTGTTCCAGTCTGGAAGAAGTCAAATTTCAGGTACATAGCTCTGAAAAGAATAGTGCCAACATTTCTATGTCTATTGTTTCTGCCCTGGATAATCTTGCAGCGGAGTATGATAATATAGTGATTATGCTATTGGATTAGTAATCCATAAATCAGGATTAAAAATCTGGTGTTATGACTTCAAATGCCTCCACAGTTGCTGGGACATATAAATATAGTTAATTATGTAAGATTCAGGAAATAAATGGCTTTCAATAATAATCATCACGAAACTGTCATTAGAAGTCATTTGATTCGCTAATGACCTGTGGAAAAGGCAATCTACTTGCCTTTCCAATATGGAAAAATGTGTGACTCCAAAACCTACAGCAATATGGCTTGATTCTTAACTGCCCTTTGAAATGACTTCACAAGCTAATTAGTTCAAGGGTCAGTAGGGGTAACAATAAAAGTCAGTTTCGCCAATGATGCACACAGCACATTAAGGAATAAAGAAATATTTGCAATGATTTTTTTTCTAATAAAAAACAAATTAAAATTAGAGCTTTGTGTTAGCTTTTTTATGCAATAGGCTCGACCTTAAGGCTTGAAAGTGACAGAACATGCTGGTGGTGCCCATTATGCATCCTATTCAATTCGTTCTCCTTTTATTTTGAATAAGGGGCATTTAATCTGCTACCACCCTTGTCAAAGTGAAAACCTAATCTGTCATATCAGAAATACCATGGGCCTAATACAACCAGCCACTTGCCTATCCTTAGGTCATCAGAGTTGGTGGGCTACAAGAAGTGTCACTGAAACACTGTTAGTGAAATACAAATGAGAAAAGAAAAAAAGTGATTTACAGGAACCAATACAAAGCCGCATAGAGCCAGCATACTGGAAGAAAACATCTGTCTCAATACCCAGGATATGTTCACTTTCTCTGATTGTATGGTGTTACTGTCTCTTGCCACCCTAGGGAAAGATGTATATTGGAATCTAAGTTTTAGTTTCAATTAATGAGTCCAGATTTGGATCAGTTTCCATTTACTGTTTGGTCCTCTTCTTATGAGAAATATGGAGCAGAAGCAGTAAGCCAGGGATTGTAGAAAGCAGATGGTAATTCCCTTTCAGAGACCAGCTGAGCAGACATCTCATTGACAAAATTCACTAACAGCTCGTGGTTAAATTGTTACTGATGACATTGGAGTTTTGAATAAACTGCTTGAGATTGTGCTATAAACTTAGCTTTTAGAACCAATGTATATACAGTCATGTGTCACTGCAGGTAGGTTTACTGATCATTGATGAGAGCAGAATGTGAGGCCAGAGATTGGGAATTTTATGTGGTTCATCGGCTTCTGGTGGCCAATGATTAGGAAATGAGAAGTTCAGTCAGAATGCTAGCTTCTATTTTGTCTTCTAAATTTATCTCCAGTTTTCCATATTTACATCAACCATATTCACTTAAAGAGCTAAAACAATCTGAAATTATTACTTTCCAGTTCAAAGTTCTATTATAAGTGAATTAAATACAGCATTGATAACTGCATTATGTTTGAATCTTGTGTTTCCAAAATGCTGAGAAAAGAGAAAAGTGATTTACAGGAACCAATACACAAAGTTCTCAACAGAAAAAAATATAGCATCTACCACATATTCACATCCCATTCAAATACCGACATGTGTAGATTATAGTACTCCTTATCTAATTAAAGCAAAACTACTTTTACATGAAAGCCTTTCTTTACAATCCAAATATTCACATGGTTTATGTAAATTAAAACCCAAATGTTGATGGAATCTTAGTCCTTTAAGTGAGCTTGTTAAGTCTGTCTTTACCAGATTTAAAAAAGTCAAAATTGTTTGAAAAAGGCGATCATGTCAAATCATGTTTTAACTCTGTCCAGTGATTATTAAATCCTGCCTTGTTGCTTCAGTGGGTTTATTCAGTGAATAGCTAAGCACTACATATTGTAAATGTCTCAGCTTCAATTCCCAATCAATGCTTGTGTATGTGACTGGAGTGCTGCAATAGGCTTCAATAAGAGCAAATAACAGATGGAAATATCAACTAATTTTTATAACAAAATAAACATGATAAATGAAAAAATCCTCATTTTTTTGTTCTTCAACAAGGACAGTAATATCACAGTAAGATGCAGTGTTGGGTTAAAAAAAGGCAGAGAATTTCATCTATGCAGAGTTTTTTTTATACATGTTATGTGATTGAATGGAAGTGTAAAATCAATTGCTTAATCTAACTGGCATTTCCAACTACTGGAAGATTGAGTTACATGCTTCTGTACATATGATACAACTGTGCACAGAGTCCACTGGGCTTGCAATAGAGACAATAATCATGTTGTAACCGATATCTTCCACCGTTGCTGCAATATTAGTAATAGAAAATTGTGTGAACCTCAACCATCAAAGAAGGCTTTATTGGCAAGAAGGCACCTTAATCGAGCATTAATTAAAGAGATGATCCTTAACTCAAGCTTTGATGGGGAGTCGGCCAGGAAAGACAACAATCGATTCTTCTCTGATGCACTAATGGACCAGAAGTGCCTGGCTTTTGCAATTGTAATGTAAAACTTGTACAGGGGAGTGATCCAGCCACTCTGATCCTTGCCCCGTATATCAACTTCTGCTACAATGATAGATGATTGAGCAACAGAGCAATGTGGTGGCTGTTCCCATGCATAAGGTGAGTCAAATCTGCCTTAGTACTTGAAACATTTTGTTCCTGTTAGGAAATGTTGCTTTAAGAGCTCCTACCATGACAAGAACTTAAGATATAAGAGCAAAAGCATGTAAAAAGCAGAAGGAAGAATGGGCCATTTGGGCACTCATGCCTGTTCCCCTTTTAGTAAGATCATGGCTGATCTTTTAGCTCAATGAAACTTTTCTGCAATAATCTCACATCCCTTGATTCACTTCACTGATCTCTTGTCTTGAATGTGTTTAGCAATTCAACCTCCAAATCCCTTTGTGATAAAGAATTCCAAAGATTCACTACTCTCTGGGTGAAGATATTTCTAATCATCTTAGTCCTGGTAGGCTGATCCCTTATTTCAAGGGTGCAACCCCTGTTTTTTCACTTTCCAAGGAGGGGGACACATCAAATCCACATCAACCTGTCAAGCTAATTGTGAATTTTGCAGGTTTCAAATGATCTCTGTTTCTTCAAACTTGCCATTCCAGGAATCAGTCTGCAACCTCTCCCTCTATTAGAAATACATCCTTCTGGAGGGTTGTTTTCACCAAGGTCTGTAGAACTGGTGTTTTCCTGACACTTATCTGTGTTTGCTACAGCCTGGTTATTAAATTCCCTCTAGTAGTGTAAGAGTCCAACCCAGAAAATGAATAAATGTCAAGAGACCAGAGTTCCTCATTCTCTGGTGATACACATTTACTTGGTGTTGGCAGATTAAAATAACCTAATGTAAAGGCTGATACTACAACACCATCTCATTCCACTTCACCATGCTATAAGATACACCATGCATACTAAGAGATCAAGCTGCTAATGATCCAAAGGGACACCATGTCTGATGTCTGACCAAAACAGTCTGGTTCTAATTACAATCTCAGTCCTACTGGCCTGCTAGTAAATGGCAGGTCAACCCTCCCTAACTGCAGTACCCTTGTAGCTGATAAATCACAGCTGTCGATAGACTTGCTGAGTTCTAATTTTCTGTTTTCACTCTAGTGTTTGTCTTTCTAGCATTAGTGTCAACCCTTCAAAATAATTTTATATGTTATATATTCACAACTAAACTATATTTCTGATGGGAAATTCCAATGGTTAACAAAATTACAATAGAATCACATTTCAGGTGCCGAAGTATGGATTTGCAGACTTCTCCAGACCATCTCTAACTTGTCTTGACTTAACTGCATGATTGTTACTGATGAAATGCCATTTGGTAATCAAACCTCTCCTTGAATGGTGTTTAGATTAAATAATCCTTAGTTTCTTTACATTTCAAAGTAATTTTTGCCTCTGATCATTCAGCACTTCCAAAGATTTTGGGGATATATCTTGACATTTTGGAGACATGGTTGCTTCTGCCTTGTGAGTAGTCAAAAATATGTTGCATTAGAGAAAAGAGGTGGTCACTGTCAGTACATACATGGTAACCCCTCTCAGGGCTTGACAGGTTGATGTGGAGTTGATGTTTCCCCTCCTTGCAGAAGGAAAAACGAGGATTATGCCCTTGAAATAAGGGATCAGCCGATCAGGACTGAGATAATTAGAAATGTCTTCACTCAGAGAGTAGTGAATCTTTGGAATTCTTTATCCAAAGTGGAGGCAGAGTTGTATTTTCTCAAAGCAAACCTGGATATGTAATACATGGTCCTCTCACCCAAATAAATGTTATAGATTGTAAACTGCATGCACCCCACAGGTCACAGCTCCCAACCTGCAAATGACCTGCTTATTCCTACTCTGTGTTTTGGTTGGTTAACAATTCCTCAATTACCCCCAGAAATGCCTCATCTCTATTCCTAAATGGGTGATACTTTTCTTAAAAAAAATAGAACCCTAGTTCTAGATTGTCCCGTAAGAACAAACATTGTCTCTCCATCTACCCTGTCAAAAGCCCTCACGATCTTTTATGTTTCAAGCAAAGACTGGGAAAAAAAAGCACCACTGACATCTGCTTCACTTTACATATTGCCAAGAATCACTTTCATGCTTCCAAGTTTCTTGAAGAAGCTGACGTTGATCAGCTGTACCATCATTTTTAGCTTTCATTTCATGCACATACTATTTAAGATTTTGGGGGAATCTACACTTGTTTCGGAATATGAGTCAGTTCCCATTTAGGGTTGAGAGACTGCATTTTAAGGAAGGTCATACTGAGCAGTGTTAGTAGAAAACTGGTGGAGTTCAGAGAAGGAATCTCAGAGTGTGGTACCTAAATGGCTCAAGTTACAGATGAAGGGGCCAGATGAGAAAGGATGTGTATAGGGCCAGAATCAGTTGAATGGAAATTTCTGTGCTGGGCTTAAAAGCTGGAGGAGTTTACAGAGATGTGGAGAGGTCAGAGGTTAAAAGGTTTTGACTTTATTCCACCATTATTTGGGCAAGTGATTACAACAGAAGTATTGTTGGAATAAACATGAGACAAAAATGGGCAATAATCTAGCAAAGCAAGTGTTCAGCCCTTTTTTTCATGGCCAGCTGACCCACTACTGTTCCTAAGCTATTGAAAAGGTAAAAAAGAGTGCTGCCTCACCAGGTATAACATATCCAGGTTTGCTGTGAGAAAATACAACAGAACCCCTACTTTGGATAAAGAATTCCAAAGATTCACTATT
>JARFYF010000119.1:31418414-31429579 GCA_030265395.1 Rhina ancylostomus | reverse complement strand
TTTAAATATCTCCGAATATCAATTTTTGATTCTTGAGGGATAGAATTTATTTTCATTATTCAGTATTAGTAATAATATCAACCACTTGACTTTAGTTGATGAACACAGCCTTTAGTGCCAATCTTAAGTTAAAATGTGAATGTAGCATTATGTTATCAAAAGTCTCGGACAGCATGTATTTATGATATCAAATACAAAAGCATCACACCTATATCTATGCTCACATGTGCATCAGACCTGTAAGTGTCAAGCATTAAATAACTGCTAGTCTATTAAGTTGCAGGTTGAATCCTTGAATCAATGCATTGGGAGCTAATAGAGACCCAGTGTAAATGATGGAAGGAGTACATTGCATTCCAAACTACTCACCCACCCTCTCTATCAAGCACTTCTTGCCCAGCTGTGGTACAGTCCATATGTCCCACAATGGTCTCGTTAGCCATCTCAAGACCTATGAATGTAAAGTGAAAGCAAATCATCCTCAATTCCAATGGATTGCCTGATAAGAACACCAATCAAATTCATTAAAAAAGAAGGATATGCTAAAACAAAAATTACCAAAGGAGAACAAATAATCCAACAAGTTTTTTCCACAAGCTACAATTTATGAACAAAACATTTTTCATAATGTTCCTCATTATATTCTTCAGACCATTTATTCAAGATTTCATCCCAACTCAGAATCAGTATAAACAGCTAGAAATGGACATTTTTGAATATTGAGATACAAATAGAGTTCAATTTTAACAGTAATTAAAATTACCTCTGACTTGGGCAAGTAAGGCCTCAGAAATGTTTTTGTGTTTGGATTTGTCAGAAATTGGTTGGAAATTTGACTTTAGTATTAATGCTGGAGATTTTCCATGACTTCTGAGTGGCTGTGAGAAAGAAATACAATGTCCAAAACTGTAATGTGGTGTAAGAGGTGCATCAAGTGGACATTGCATGGTGCATACATGGCCATTTTGGTTATAGGTCACTGTTACAAACTTTGGTAGTACCAAAGGCTCAGCTGCTCTGTAGGGAGTAATTTAGCCTGACATCCAACTGGAGTCTAGGATGGGGAGGGAGGTTGCCGCATCATGGGTCATTTAGGTGTTGGGGAGTGGGGGTTGGGAAGAGTTGTCATGGAGTCAGGAGGGTACTACATCTGAGTCTCATTTGTGGCCAAGAGCACACCATTTCAGAGATAACCTTGAGGCAGGGAGAAAGGGTTTATTGGAGATTATGACCTCCATTGGGAGTTAAGCATGTGGATATTTTGGTCTTTGAGGAGGAAGATCATTGAATTAGAGGGGTGGGAGATGGAATGGTTGGTTCTGGGGAAATCAGACAATTTGTAGAATTAGAGCCAGAGGCATTTGAGGGTTTGAGCAATTAGAAATCAACACTGTAGGGTAAGGGCCTGAATGATACAAAACAGGTAATGGGGCTCACCTGCATGGCATTCTGGTCCAGCACAATGATGATGACTAGTTCTCCCAGAGGAGACGTGACCTTCACTCAGGGTGTAATATGGACAAATTTCTTGGACAATGCTCCAAATGAATGGAGAATGATGTCACTTGACATGCATTTGATGTGGGACTCATGTTGGAAATGCAAGTGCTATTCACACCATGAACTGTCAGGGTGGGTTTCTGGAGTAATGTCAAATAGCCCATAAATGATGATCACATTTCTAATTGTGTGTTGCTGAAACAAACACCAATATCATTGAATTTCTGGGCAATTAAATAGATTTTAGCTCATCCAGTGGGATTAAAAGGCAAAGGTCTAGGAATACTTCAGCACTGAAAAAGAAACTTTAAAAGAGCACTGTGTAGAGATTGTTGAGAACGCTCAGAGACACAATCAGACTGAGTTCTAGGAAGGCTGAAGGATAAGGGAGTGGTTCAGAAACCAGACTGAGCCTCAGTCTGTGTTGATGGTGTGAGAGCTGCGAGATTTCAACATGTTGGATATTGGCCAGGACATTAGAGACAAGGGTGGAAGTTGAAGGCAAACAATAATTAAAATTCCTAAAAGCAGTGTCTACTTGAGAATGGTTCTATGAAATTGTCTTCTCCACTTCAGGCTAGGTAAGCCTAGTCTCCTTCAACTAATAATTAACTAGGCTTCAATACTTCTTCCTACTGGTTTCTAAGTGAATGGTGTATTATGTTCTTGTGCCTTGCAGACACAAATGAATTTTCTGCAAGTTATTTTAAAACATTTGTTGCACACCATTTCATGTCCATGGATGATAAAGGAAAATTCATGAGTTAAAATGACTCATGGAACAATAGAAATCCACAGGTGTTGTGCACGATATATTCGCTGGTATTTTATTGAAGCTGATCTATTATTTTTCTGATAACTAACCTTGATGCAAAACCATGAATGGTAATCTCCATGTGCACACAGAACTAGGAAGAAGTTCTGGGAAAATAAAGCTTGAATTGCAATCTAAGAATCCACGCAGACAGCATTCAAGATCAAGATCAAATTCGGATCTCTGGACCTATGAGGCACAAATACAAACTGCTTCAGCATTCTGACGCCCTAATAAACTGATTTTAGATTAGATTCCTTCATGTGGCGTGCAGGAACAATGTTGCATGTGAAAACATTTCTTGCCCAGGAAACTACATCACATGACACTTCAATAAAACTAAACTGTCTTCAGTGGCTTCTGCAGAGATATTCTTTGTGTGTGTATGTAGAGAGAGAGAGAAAGACAAGTGCACCATGTGTACTTATCTCATGGACCTACAACTTTCAGATTTACTGTGACAACTGATCTTTCAACAATTACTCTGAAATGTGGGGGATTGGCAATGCATCATGACATTGGAAAATATTGTTTTCATTATACAATCCATGAAATATAAATGTAGTTCTCCTTTGGGATGAATTTTTTTTAAGCACCAATTGAGACTAACATTTGTGCCTGAGCCACAAGGGAATGTTTTATGAGCCTGTAACCAGTAAATCAAAGGAAAGGAGAAAGAGAGCATAAAGGTTGTATTTCCAATTAAACTTCATTCAGTGCTGTTGGCTGACAATCAAATTTATCCAGAGTGCTGTCAAAATGTCATCCATCAACCTATCGCTAGCTATTCCCTGGACCCATATTTTTCAGATTTCAGATCCCTAATTACCTTATGTAAACAGGATGACTTGAGTTTATTTATGTTTAGTGGTGTGATCAAAAGCTGGTCATATATAGATATATAAAAGGACAAGAAACACCTAGTTCTGCAGGTTGATTGAGGTGTCCTATTCTAAAGTTTACATTGGAAATGTCTCCTTAATTTTCAATCTGTTAGAATTTTAGATTTATAGTCTACCTCTTCTAATTTATGCCCATGGATGACAAAGAAAAATTTGAGTTAAAATGACTTGGAATGACAGAATTTCACAGGTACAGCAGGCAATATATTGCCTACTGTATCAGTGAAAATTCTAACCACTCTGCTTGTGCTGAACATGCTCCCATTTGCCAGAGGACAGCAATTGGCAAATACAGGCAGCTTCAGCATTATGGCAGTTTGGATAGTAGTTCACCCTTATGGAATTCACAAATCACTGTCAAAAAATTTGGGACATGGAATAAAAATTTGCTCTTACAAAATTTATCTAAAAAAAAATGAACACATTTTTAAACTCGCGTGTGCAGGTGACACAGCTTCGCAGTATGGAAAAAGCAGAATTTGTTCTGTTTTCTGGGAACACGGCCCCCTCCTGTAACACAGGGATCAGTTGTACATTTTTCATTTCTCGAACACATAAACAGTATCCTTTTGTTCTGTAATGAATTCAATTCTGTACCTTGCATTTACCTAATTGAACATTTAGGTGAGACTTCTTACAAAAATGTGCCATTGCCCAAGTGTGGAAATAATGCAGAACAGAATCATCTTTTATCTTATAGATATGGAACTTTTTTGCTTCTCAGCAGCAAGATATTAGTTCCCGAAGTTAGCAAACTTTTCTTCCTTTTTGCATCCAACCAACAGATTAAATGTTGAAAGGTTCCACGTGGCATATATCTCCCATTATATTTCTTAAGCTATCATTTCAGTCTTAGTATTTGTCACAACACTCAGATGTAGAACAATGCACTTGATACCAATGATTATTGTGACCTCAAATTTAAGTGTCAATCTAATACATTAATGTCAAATTGTGACCTGATTTGGCTGTGGAGTAGAGTTTTTTTTGGCACTGTTTAAATTCAT
Source organism: Rhina ancylostomus (assembly GCA_030265395.1). NCBI lineage: Eukaryota > Metazoa > Chordata > Chondrichthyes > Rhinopristiformes > Rhinidae > Rhina > Rhina ancylostomus. The sequence continues at coordinate 31,425,356 of JARFYF010000119.1, read as the reverse complement.
TACCCTCAGACCTTATGCAATGAGGCAGTACTAGAGTCAAAACCAGATCCCAGAAGTGGAAGATACCACTGAATTTTCATTATTATACTTAAATGTTGCTGCAAGTAGAGTCAGAATTATCCATCCATGAGACATTTTACACCATTGTGCCAAATAGAAAATGACTGAATACACAGTTGCTCTGAAACACAGGCCTTGAACCTAGTCAGTTACATCTGATATTGATTATGCTTATGTCCATACTGGTTATGCTGATCCAAGTATTTTGATTATATTAGTGACTTGAATAGTGCTTTAAAAACATCATGTTTGACAGTATAACTAACCAGTCATGTTTATGCTTGAAGCATGTATTGCAGTTTAATTCTGTTCACATGAGTGGTAGACCACAGGGAAAAACTTGGAACTAAATGATCTGCTTTTAAAATTGGTGCATTGTAAATTATGACTAAATGTAAGTGCTTACTTCGAACTAGTTCTAAGTTTGTTGAACTAATTGTTGTTCTAATTGTTGACCAAAGATCTAATTAAACTTTAGACCCTTGAGAAATGTTCAAAGTATTCCTGGATATTAAAATGGGGAAGTTATGATACTTCAAAGAGGAATATCAATGAAGTGAATCAGCTTTATTTTACCCTTGAATTTGTACTATTACATTCATGTGGCTTTTCATTAAGAGAAGTATCATAATGGTACCTAAATCTTATTGAAGATCATTTATCTTTTTGTCTTTTCCTTTTGAGACCCTAACATGTCAGTTGCTAATCTACTTTCATACCTCTTCTTTGCCTTCCTTTTGAGGGAGATCCGAGCCTAGGATGGAAAATTAGTTTTACCAATTCTTGGTAGCAAGATATGACCGAGTAATATAGAGGGAAAGGGGAAAGAATGCAAGTAACTGAAGCATTTTAGCAATGATATAAATAAATAAAAAACAGCTCCAGCGTGTTTCTAAACAGCTTCCAGTTTTACATTTTGAATATCAAGATAAAATGTGTTGGGAGATCAAAATCAGTAACTAATATGAATAGTTACACTAAATTAGGAAAAACTTTGCAGTGGACATCATATAGCATTCGTTAGATTTCCACAGCTTCAACTTGGATATAACCTCCTGGAAGTACAAGCTGATAGAGGTTATAGGGAGGGTTGATGGGCATCATATTAACAGGTTGCATTGTTAAGAGTGTCCTTTCTGCAACAAACTTAGTAGGATGTTTAAGTAAAAGTTTAATGCTATCTCTCTATCCTATCCTGTTGAACCAATACTACTTTCTTTATAGTGACATTATAGACATCCTCTTCTTTCACTAGATCAATCAAAGCATGCACTTAGTAGCTGACTGGGTCTAGAAGATTATTTATCTTCTCATCTTTTACTTTTGAGACCTTGACATGTCAGTTATAAATCTGCTGATTTCATTTTCTTTGCCCTTCTTAATCTCCCCTCCATCTTTTCTATACACCTTGGTATAATGACTAAATTAGAAACTTTCTTTATGCATAATCAACCTCCTTTTTCTGATTCACTTTGACTTCTATAACTTCACTCATCAATAGAGCTTAAACTTTGGTCCTCACCATCACGCCACCCCCCCCCCAACCCGGGCATGTTTTTGGTCTGTACCTGAATGTGAAGGCTTTTTGTTGCTCATTCACTGTTTCACCCTCCAATTTTAATTCCAAACCACCCAGTTCAGATCTCTCATTAACTCACTGAGATTAGTTCTCTATTTGAAGGCTTTCACGTTAAATTTCCTTCCTTGTTCTTTCTGCTAACATGTCTAAATGCAAAAGACACAGTGGCTATCATTTCCTGAACATTCTGCTACATTGTACAGCCTTACATTATTCTCCAGGATGAGGTCCAACCCCCACTTCTTTCCGCACTGGTCTAGAAATATATCAGTTTAGTAAGTTCTCTTGTACACACTTCAACAAATCTTTCCCCTATTTAGAGTCAGAGCCATACAGCACAGAAGCAGACCCTTCAACCCACAATTTCCATGCTGACCATCGTGCTTATCTATACTGATCCTATTTATTTGCATTTGGCCTGTAGCCTTCTATGCCTTGTCTAGATGCTTCTTAAATTATTTTCAGTCTGCATTAGGAGCCTTCTATGCCTTGTCTAGATGCTTCTTAAATTATTTTCAGTCTGCATTAGGATAATCAATGCCTTCCTCCTATTTTCACTACTCAAATTTCTTGAATAAATTTGCAATCTTTCTGCAAGTTTGCTCCTTCTGCTCTTTCCCACTTCCTTGTGTTTTGTACCCATCCCAGCAGCAGACCAACCCCACTGTTTCTTCATGTAAATTGGATTCTGTCCTTAAACACTGAAGTAGATAATGCCCTTCTGGTCTTACAAAAGTAACTTTGAACAATAATGCTGTGTCCATGATCTTTACCTTTTCCTTTCTTGAATGTTTAACAGCCCAAGGTATGTGTCTCATTTCTCCCCAGGTCTTTACTTTTTTCTACCATGTTATACTCCTGTGTTGGTGAATTTTGCCTGTTGCTCACCAACCATATGTTTCATGCCCTGCCGTTCTGCATAAGCAATCTAAACTCAATATAGTCTGTTGCACAATTCTCTGTGGTGTCATCCCTCCAAGTTATAGTTCCTTGATTCCATTGTTCTTTTCCTCCCCTTACCCTCAAGACCTTTCTGTAACCCCTTTCTAATGCTTCACCTCGGTGCCAGTTTTCTGATTAAATTAAGAAACAGAATTGTTTTAGATTTACACACTGCCTGCTTCTGATCCGGAAGGAAGTCATTTAAACCATTCAGTACATTTTTGATTATTTTTCCTTTCCTTCTCTTATTCACTCTTAATATGATGTTCATTCTTTCTTTATATATCTCTTTCCATATTAACTTGACATTGACCACACCAACACTAATTAACTTTCCTTCTTGGTCCTTCCTGCATTTAGTCCTTACATACCATGATTCCAGACATTCTGTCACCCATGCTGCATTTATTATATTGACAAATTATCTTTAAACCTAAATGTGCAAAAATAAAATTTGCTTATATGCTATGAGAAACTCCAGTTCAGTAAAATCTGGCTCAGCAATATGTTCTACCAGCATCTGAAGCTGGTGTGTTTAGATAATGCAATTCTAACTATATCAAAACAAGAACTAGTTAAAGAAAATTGTAGGTCAGCAGAAAATGGATACCTAATTGGGCTGGTTCTGGAAATTACCTAATGTATAAAGTTAAGAATCCATTTATGGAATCAATGTGGAAAGATCAATCTCTTTAGTTAACATTCCTCTAACCAGAAAGTTAGGTCATACATTCAGCTGAGACCATTAATAGAAGCAATGTGGAAAAGAAGCAATTTCTTCAGTTAACACACCTCTAACCAGAATGTTAATTGATGGAGAAGTATTTAGGCTGATAATTTTTTTATTCCTGGGACATTGTTAGCAACTGGTTTTTGATTCAACAGTTTTGTAACAGGATATGGTATCTTACTGAATGTATTTTTACAAAATTATCAATGAGCTACATATATGGACCTGTTTTGCATTGATATTCCTCCAACTATTGTCAAAGTTGTATTGTTGCCACAACTAAATTAATTCATTTTGTCTTTAGACTGCTACATGTTTTTTTAATCCTGACTTCATGGGAATTATCTGATAGCATCTAGTCACATTATAACAACAATCTTCAACATGCTAGGTCTCCTGAGCTTAAAAGATCATTAAGAACCAATCATAATATTAGAAGACATTTCTAAGAGATGTTTTCTGAGTTGTTCCTCATACAGTGGAAGAAAAAATGTCCATCAAAATTGGTTTTCAGGAAAATGAAGTTTTCTAATGCATTTTGATAGATTCCTCGGAATGACAATTCAATAAGTAAAAAAAAATTTTGGCTTTTAATTAGACTCATCTATTCCCAATTACATTAGTCTTATCTGAACTAAGAGAAATCATTAGTCACCTTATGTGTATGGAAACCTAGCACTATGAATGAATGCCTATAAATCAACCGATCAAGAAATTCACATCTATAGTTTGGATATAACATGCATAAATTACTCCCATAATTGATACAGCCAACTTCGCTAGGTAACTAATTCTGAGATACATCATTGTAGTGCCAAAGGCTTGGGAACTTCCAGGTTTCTGCTGTCTTCAGTCAAGCAGAACCATGTAGCTTAATGGTCAAAAAAAGACAAGTAAATTTGTCAACACACTAAGTGTTTCCAGCATTTTCTGCTTTATTTCAGGTAAACTTGCTAATGTTGGTCTAGTTGGGGCCATTATTGAATCACCTTGCATGGTTGTCTGGTGAAATATGCAAAGAATTCAATTTCCCATTGATAGACCTTCACTTATAGTTTCCAATCCTTCAGGCTGCCTTAGGTAATCATCAACAGATTGCCAGTTCTAGGTACTGGATTATATTTTCTGCTAGAGATAGTTGACTGACTTCTAAAATTTCATTAATAGTCATGTCACCTTGAAAATACCTCAACCTCCAACGGTATCCTGCTTATACTTTACCAAAGGGGCTGTCATCAACTGGCCATTAGAGATCTGGCAAGCTTGGTTTAAACACATGCCAGATGGACACCCAGAATCATACACCTCACACTTGCACATGAATGCTCCTATATCTTATCAGCAGATAATGTATTACTGCTGTTGTTCCAAAAGTCTGTGCTCCATTAGATAGGTGATGGTTAGGGCTTAGACGTAGTCTGTGACTGATGACTTTGAATGCAATACAGGAATGTAAGGAATAGCAGTAGCAATAGGCCTCTCTCTCCCTCTCACCCCCCAACCTCAAAGTCTGCTCTGCCATTGAAAAGTCATAGATGATTTTCTGTCTCAGAACTGCCTGTTTATATCTCCCTTGATTCCCCTCAATTTCAAAAATACTGTCTGTCTTTTGTGTCTATTTGCTCCCTGAAATACATCCATAGTCCTCTGGGATAAGGATTTGCAGAAATCCTCTGAGTGAAGAAGTGGCTCCTGGCCTCAGTTCTAAATGATTGATCCCTTAACGTAAGGCTTAGCACCCTAATGCCAGGCTAGGAAACAGCCTCTCAACATTGTGCTTTGTTCTCGATGCTTTGTTCTTCAGAGATCACTACCATAATCCAAGCTTCCTTTTCACCAAGCAGAAGCCCAGAAGTTTGAATTCATGGTACTGGAGCAATGGACAAATGCAAGGACACAAAATTCGAGCCTTGAGCTGAACCTGGCTCATCAACATGTAGCCTGGGATATTTTAACTCTTAGGCTTCATTTCTATCTCGGGGGGTAATTCCCTCGCAAACCTGGCATCAGTGACATAAAATTGGCAAGGTGGTTGACATAGTGCAGGAGGATTCGGGGGATCTGCGAAAATGATTCTCATCTGTTAATGAAGTGGTGGCATAAGATTGATTACACTTGGGTTTGGGAAACCAAGACCCTAGCATTCTGCATCTCTTGCACCATTCTCACAAGGAGCACATAGAAAATCTATTTTACTTGCATTCATAGTCTTCCAGTGGCTTTGGCTGTCTTCACATTAAAAACAATCAGAAGGAAGCGTTGTGTTGACTGGAGTTCATGTCAGAAACATGATAGTTTTAAAACAAAATTCCTTCTTGGGCAAAGGAATTGATAACTCTTAATCTTCTAAGTGCAGAGCAATGTACTACAGACCAATAATAAATAAATCAGTTAAGGTAATTGTAGGAACATGCTAACCCAGAATAAAAGTGTACTGAAATCACAATCTTTATTTCCAGTGAATGTGACAATTGTTTATTGTTCAAACTGAACACATATGTGAAGTATAATTATGGTTGGTCATTTCAACAAAAAGATCAGATGTGAAAACCAAACCAAATCAACCATGAACCTTTATGCCTTAAACATTATCTTTACTAATCTAGCCTGAGCATGGTTGTTTGCAACTCAGATAATTCACTTACTAACAAATACATTATTTCAATGCAACTCTACACCTCTCAGCTCCCTCATGACTGCTCAAAATACAGGGAAATTTCTATGGCACTTCCCAAACATTTTAGCTAAAGCTTGAAAAGAAAAACATACTTCAGCTTTCTAGGCCCATAATGAATTAAATAATTTTACTTTAATTTTGCTTTCTACAATGTGATAAAGCCATGAGAGGTAATCACCTCCCAGTGACAGCAAACATTGATGATGAAATTCAGCATTGCCTTCTATACACCAGCACGGCCTTGGTCAATTGACAAAAAGATGTTTGAAGATCAGGATGTGAAACCTGGAACAAATCTCCACCACCTCTGCCGGCAGTGTGTTCCACACACCTACCACTCCCTGTGTTTCTAAAGAAAAACTTACCTCTGACATTTCCCCTCTATTCCTCCCTCCAGTCACCTTAAAATTATGCCCACTTGTGTGAGCCATTTTCACCCTGGGGAAAAAGTCTCTGACTGTCCACTCGATCTATGTCCCTTATCATCTTGTACACCTTGATCAAGTCACTTCCCATCCTCCTCTCCAAAGAGAAAAGCCCTAGCTCACTCAACCAATATTCATATAGTATCATGAATAAATTCATTCATTTTCTTGACATCATCCTGTGCATAACTGATGTGGAAATCACATCAGCTGTACAGAAGTGCCACACTATTTCCAAAATGACACAAAGCAACTTGGCGAAAGCTCCCCAACTCTTTCTCCATTACATTGACGACTGCATTGGGGTTGCTTCCTGCACTTAATCAATTTCATCAACTTTGCCTCCAACTTCCACCCTGCCTTCAAATTTACTTGGTCCATCTCCAACACCTCTCTCCCTTTTGTGATCACTCTGTCTCTATCTCGGGGGACAGATTATCCACCAACATTTTACAAACCCACAGTCACCTTGACGACATCTCTTCCCACCCTGTCACTTGCAAGGATGCTATCCCTTTCTCTCAGTTCC
>JARFYF010000119.1:31280556-31302739 GCA_030265395.1 Rhina ancylostomus | reverse complement strand
ACTTGTTTCAAGAAACTATCCATAGCGACAGAAGAACCTTCTTCCTTCCTTTTATGAAACTTAGTTATGTCGGAGATAAAATGATGGCGTAACGCAAAACGGGGTTTAATAAAAACATTAAGTGTCTGTTTAAGAGTAAGGACAACCAGATCGATAGACATAAATGTGTTTATTAAATAGGATGGAGTTCAAATTACGGAAAGTGGAAAGTTCCATGTTAATGCAGAGGGAACACTTGCAATCAGGGATATCGGGCTAGCAGACGAAGGGAGATATGAGTGTGCTGCACGGAACACAATTGGCCAAGCAACCACAAATATGCTGCTAAAGGTGACTGGTAAGTATTTTCATGGTCTTATAGATTAATTAATTTTTGTTATTCTTTTAATTGTGCCATATGATTCTGTTAAGCATATCAGCAGATCTATGTAAGTATTTGCTATGGATTTCATTTGCGATAATTTCTCTGCAATGAGGTTTTCAGGTTCTGTTAGAGATATTCCAAGATTTTATCTTTGGGTTTCTTCTATTCCCTCTATGTATGTCTGGAATCCTATAGATACAATATCCTGAGCAGAATGCTTTTGTCAATATTGCAGACGTAGAACTGATAGCAGACCCTACATGTTACTGGCAAGAGTTGAAGTATCAGGTAAAGAGTTAGTGAACTGAAATTCTGTTTCTTTGTTTGAATCTCAGACCTTGATGCTATAGATAGTATCCCACAGACCCTCTCTCAACCTCTCAGAATTCTGAAGCTATTACCTTGTACCAGAGTGGAATCAGGATATAACCTCACAATGTCAAACAATGTCACAATGTGATTTCTTCTCAGTAAAACAGGTCACAAATAATAAACGTTATAATACCGAAGCTCTATTCACCCTAGTGATACATCATGTGAACTAGACTTAATTCATGTGTAAAAATGATCAGCCCTGTATGTAATTCCTTGAAAGATGTAACCCCATAGCCTAAGCAAACAAGTTTTATGCTCCTGAAGCTGACCTAATTTCATCCAGTTGCAGTCCATATACCAGCACATAACAACATACCACTTTTTCTTCATATGTCTATGTATACTGGTGGACTGTTATGACCCAGGTTCTTAGGGTTTTTGAATATCTCATCAATTGATATACCTTCTATCAATACCTCATCAATTCAGTATTCAAAACCATTGAGCAGACAAGTGCTCCAATGGTCTGGCAATGGTTTATGACTCCTTTTTAGTGCCTGAGCTGCCAGGTTTCCTATCTTACAACATGTGGGTAGTTGTGCCAAGTCACTCTGTCATTACTTGCTCACATAAGAACCTTCCAAGGTCAACCAGCCATGTTGTACCTGCAGGGACAGTTGAGAGTAAACAAGCTCTCTGCAGCAGGAAGAAGAACTGCAACTAGCAATGTATATCTTTAATAGAAAATGTTGGAAATGCTCACCATGCCAGGCAGTATGCACAGAGAGAGAAAACACTGAGCATTTCAGATTGTTTTCATTTCATCAAATCTCAGAAAAGATTAGGTTTGGAGAAGAGGTGGGGGAAGGAAGTGGTAGAGAGAACAAAAGGAATATCATTACTCATTCAGGTGAAATGTCATCAACCTGACAAGTTAACTCTATTTCTCTCTCCACAGGTGCTGCCTGACCTGCTGTGTATCCCCAATATTTTCAGTTTCTATTGCACACTTCTAGCATCTGTAATTTCTTGCTCTCTTCTTGAAGTTTACTTTTGCATTTTGTTCGTTTCACATTCTGGGAATTTGATCAACTTTTACAGAAAACTGAATTTTCAGGCTTTGTAGCCTTACATTCCCGCAACCTGTGTTTCAAGTTTTTGGCTAGATAAGTGCCAAATTTGGTCACGTAGAGGCTTTCAATTACTGCAGGCTTCTACCAAAGTTCAGATTTGCCTGTAAGCACTCAGGAAAAAGCAAACAGTGCTGAAGGTTAAAGACACAAGAAACCTCTGATATACTGTAGCAACACACAAAGGAGGTGGAGAAACTCAGTTGGTCAGGCAGCATCTATGGAGGGAAATGGACAGTCGATGTTTCATCAGGTCTGGAATGAAAGAGGAGAGATAGCTAACATAAAGAGGTGTGAGGAAGGGGAGGAACAAGAGCTGGCAGGGAATAGGTGGATCCAGGTGAGGGGGGTGATAGGCAGGTGAGGGAGGGGGTAGTGGAAATGATGTAAGAAGCTGGGAGGTCATAGGTTAAAGTGAGAAAGGGCTAAAGAAGATGTTTACTTTATTCCCCTATTAATGTGAGGAGTACAATTCTCAGAATCACCTCTCCGATGCACTACTAATGAAATATTCAATTTCATGAGAATCCTAAGTTTGAATTTTCAGTTTAGGCACAAGGTGTTCCCTGGTTTTGTAAAAATGCTCGATTCTTTCCTAGTTGTTTTTTCTTCCTTCCAGTTCCACAGAGAAGTCGGACTGGTGACAACTTTGTTGAATCTTCCATTCGTGAAGCTATAAATAGTGTTGACAGTGCAATTAACTCAACACGCAGGAAATTGTTTACCAAGTAAGTTTTTTTCTTTCTTTTGCCAATTTTATTCTCATCTCCCCCCACCTCATCCTCTACTTTCTGGATGCTGTTGACTCCAATTCATTCTGCCACAAGGATCTGTCTCATTTCATCCCATGAGGCTAGATACCTCAGGACATGACACACCTTTTAATGGAGTTGAGGAATTCACACAGTTTGCCAGGAATCCAATATTGTTGTACTATTGTGTTGCTCATATTGCAACATGCAATTGATGGACCGGTTGTTGCAATGGAACCTTTTGCAGAGAATCATTACAATTCTCACAAGATTACAACATATTTTTATTAAGAATGCCCAGATTGTGCGTGACCTGTTACAAAGAATTATCTACATTAATGTCATGTTTCCTGACTCAACCTGATCCTCAGGACTTTTTCCACCCTGAGCTCTTCAAGGAAAATATTCATACAATTAATTTCATTGCTGGCATAAGAGTGTCCATGTATCTGTTGAAAATTAGTTTTCAATCAATTAAAAATATTGCTGTTGTGGAAAGTTGTTGCCACAACAATGGCCAATTCATTCTTCTGATCAGGATGCTCACTTTTCTTTCACTGCTGGGCTGTATTATGCACTTCCTTCCTAGCCTGGCTCCTGATGGCATGTGAGGCCTAGAGTTGGGAGACCTGTCCATATTTTCCTCCTCTTTGTCTATGAACAACTGCAGATTTTCCTTTCAGTAGCCTTCTTAGCAACATTATTCTTTGGAGAAGACAATGAAATTCAATCGCACAGCAATTAAAATTATTTAAGACTAGGAGTGGTAAGCCTATTATTTTGTATTTTCTAGCTTTACTCTGAAGGGGAAAGAAAAGTCATCCCACCTTTTAAGCTCTTCACCTTAAAACTTTCCATTGATTGTCTCCAACCAGTTTCCAAATTACATTCATTTTGTGTCTCTGCCACATTTTGTGTGACTGCTTGAAAGACTTGTAGGCAACGTGTGTATAGATTTGCTCTGGCAAAATGACTGGAGGACAGAATTTCAAGTTCAGATTCTGAACTGTACTCTTGCAGGAAATGCCAGTTTGAACTTTAAAACCATCAGCTAGAGACCTGCTTATAATGAGATGCAATGAATGCCCAGTGTTTGAACATCTGCTCATTAATCAAGCTGACAAAACTCATAAGACAGTGGCTTATAGATTAGCTTCCCTTTAATCATGAATCCACTTCTCTTGATGCTTTCTGTTATAATTGATGTCCATCAGATACAACTACAGCTGGGAATGCAAAAGGTAAATAAGGAACCCTGAAGGACATGGTCTATCAATAGCAGCCTTTCGCCATTCTGCTGTGGTATAGAATTAGGAATCTTTAGCTTAAGAGAACCCATGGGGATAAACACTTGGTATCAAAAGATTTTATTTCACATTGCTGGTTCTTAAGTAAAATCATCATCTTGTTGTGAGTCAGCTGTTTTTTTTCACTGGAGATGGCTTGTCTGCATTTCAGTATGCAACTGATTGCAGTGGTTGGCTAAATGGTTTCACTGTTCACACACAGTGAGAGGGGGAAGGATGCAGCAGAACATTTAACGCAGAGGAACTTTTTGTAACATTTCTGCACTGGTGAACTAAAAAGGTTAACAGCAGCATTTCTATGTTCAGTGATCCCTGACCATTGTATTTGCTTCTCACCCCCTCTACTCCAAACCTAGAACACTCTAACATTCTGCAGAGTCTGGTTGGTGAGGCAGCTATTCTTCTACATTCAATTGTTTTCACATCACCCATAGTACCTCAGCCAATACTAGGATACAGAAGATGCAGAGTTCTCAGTGAAGAAAATGCTTGGTACCTTACCACTATATTGGACACTCAATAGGTTTTGTAGCACAAGCACTTCTATAACATTCTGCATTTGAATAATTCCCCTTTAAATTATTTAATAGTTCTTTTCAATCAGTTTCTGAGGTGAGTCAATCTAGATTTTACTGAGTAAACCAGCCAATAATTCCTCCAGTTAAAATAGCTGTTACAGAACAAAAAAACAAAGTTCTAGAAGAACTCAGTGGATCGAGCAACATCTATGAGAGGAGAGGAATTGTCAATGTTTTAGGTCAAGACCGACATTAATCCTCATGCAGGGTCTCAACCTGAAACGTCAACAATTCCTCTCACCACACAGTTGCTGCTCGACCTGCTGAGTTCATGTAGCAGTTTGTTTTTTGCTCCAGGTTCCAGCATCTGCAGTCTCTTGTGTCTCCAGCTATAACAGAACATGTGAACAGTAGACCATTCAGTCAGGCAAACCTATTCAGTTAGATCATGACAGAATTGCACGTCCCCTTAATTTCCATGCTATTGGTCCACCAAAAAAATGGGACACTGACTTGCACATATGTGTTGGGCAACTCCTGTTTCCAATGGATTGTTACTTCACTTTTTGACATGTTACTCCTGGATTGATGGAATTAAAACTAAACCCTGATTTTAAGTTTGAAATATTTGTTCTGTTGGGATTTTCAAAACAGCCATAATTACCAAACAAAGAAAATTTAGAAAATGTACACAGCCCAACTGAGATGAGCCCAAATTTATGAGCTGGGTAATTCAATGCAGCTGTCATTGTCTGAATTGTGAAGTGAATCTTGTCATCACATTGCTGAAGGGATGAGGTTTATCTGAGGCAAATGGATCAAAAGTATTACATTTTAAATATACATCAGTACAGTTCTTAAAGAGGTACATTGTCTAATTATTATAAATTAGACAATTCTAACAATGTTACTTTGTAAAGGTCTGTTTTCCTTCTACACTTTCTTTCCAGGCGTCCACTCAGCCCTAATGATTTGCTGGCTTTGTTCCGTTATCCACGAGATCCCTTCACTGTAGAGACAGCAAGAGCAGGAGAGATCTTTGAACGGACCTTGCAGCTGATTCAGAACCATGTCAAGCAAGGCTTAACTGTAGACTTCAAAGGCATAGGTATGGTCTCAAGTCAAAAGAGAAACAAAATAACCAGAGGTTACCAAACATAGTTGAAACACCCAAAAAGGTAAACGACAATAGCAATGATGATGTTTACAATTATCAACACAAAGGTTTGCATTTGCTTTTCCTCCTGTTTATACCAATTATGATCTCTGCTGAATTACATTTATATACTATGAATATCAACTGTACATTGGAATACTTAATGATTAGTAGATAGAGGTAAAGAAATCACAACACATCTTATCATCCATTGCTAATTGCAGCAAGTATTTCAATGAACCTAACTAAAATTGTGATTCCTATATTTATTACTTTTTACATGTCATTTTAACTTCTGTTGCCATTCAAAAACTGGCTGATAGTTTGTTGTGTGTCTCACCCAATTTACTCTTCTTGGCAATTAAAGATTTTTTTTCTAATGAAACCTTTCTGACATCAGTCCTGTGTTTCTTATGTTTGAAATCTGAATTAGTAACCTCTTGCTCTATTGTCATTGCTTAACTTAAAGTTGCATTCCATATTTACCTTTATGATCCTATTTTTTGCCTCCATAAAAATATAATTTCTAATGTGCAATTCCCCACAGTTTGTTTTTCTGATCACTTACTTTTTAAAAAATTTTTCTACTGGGCTAGACTTGAACCTGAGTTGTTTATATCCAGCTGCTTTTACAGTTCCTAGTTGGGTGTATACTTTTTATGAACAATCCCTTTGAATTTTTGCCTACTTTCCCATAATTTAACTGACAACTTGTTTGCTTAGTCAGTAGTTCAGGTCCAATTAAAAGATTCTATGATTCTATTTAGAAACACAGAATTGGACAGCAGAGAAAATGGGCCAATTTGGCCCACTTCATCCATTCTGACTGTAATACACTAATCCTGTTTTCCCTGCATCGGGCCCATATCCCTCTATGCCTATCCTATCTTAGCATCAGTCTAAATACCTCTTAAACATTGTAATCGTATCTGCTTCTACCACCATCTCTGGCATTTTGTTCCAGATAACCGCCACCCTCTGTGTCAAAAACTTATTTCTCAGATCTTCTTCAAAGAGAAGCAAGGAATTTTTGTGTTATCCTGGTTCAGCTAACCAGTAGAACAAAAATATATTAGTTGTTCATTTATCTCATTGTCATTTATGAAGTCATAGATTTGTACAGCACAGAAACAGGCCATTCTGCCCACCACATCCATGCCGGCCTTTTTTGCCTATCTACGCTTATCCTATTTGCCTGTATTAAATCCATATCTTTTTTTACCATGTCTAAATATCTCTTCAATGTACTGATTGCATTTGATTCCACCACCACCTCTGGCAGTGAATTCCAGGTATCAACCACTCTCTTTGTAAATAAAAAAGCTTTCCCCTCAAATCCCATTTAAAAATCCTTCCTCTTACCTTAAGTCTATGAGCTCTTGTTTTCGATTATCCCTGACCATAGGAAAAAGATTCTGAATATCTACCTTATCTGTGCCACTAATAATTGTATATTCCTCTATCAGGTCACCTCTCAGCTTCCAGGGAAAACAAGAGCAGCCTATCCAACCTTTCCCCACAATTAAAGTCCTCCAATCCACCAACATCCTGGTGAATCTCCTCTGCACTCTCTCCAGGACAACTACATCCTTCTTATAGTGCGGCAACCTAAACTACATATAATACCCCAAGTACAGTTTCACCAGGGTTTTGTAGTTTGTAGAGTTTTGCTAAGTACACCTAATATATAACAGCAGCATTTCAAAAGTAAATGAAGTGCTGCAAAACATGATAAGCCATCTAATAAACTAGAAAGAGATAACTGCACAGCTGTGACATATTAAAATTCAGTAGTGTAGTATATTGCTTTTTAATTATGTTATGGCACAAAATAGAATGACAGATGTTTTAAGGGCCTACAGCCTTTGGCTATACAGTTGAAGAGAATGGAGGTGGAAAGTATCTGGTGAGTTTGTGGCCGATTGCTTATCATATTAATCGGTACACATTTTGAAATTAAATCTGAAAGGGGAATACATGTTATAATCATTCATACAAACAAGTTATTCTGTTTTGCAATGTGTAGTCTCTGTGATGAAAACAAATTTCTCTGATTTTATTTAACCACGTAGTTTAAAAGGGGTATTCAGTATGAAGATTTTGTCTGGATTCCCCTTTCATATGTTACCACATCCAAGAAGACAATAGCTTGATGTTATTATCATTGCTGGCTCCAAGGAGGAAGGCTAAGTATCAACTGGAAAAGAAGAAAAAAAATAAATGGCTGAATCTTTCTGCTTTTTTTATATAGAAGGTTTAGTTAAAAATGGAATTGGTAGAGGGACTGATATAAATTTGAAATGACCAAAAAGAACTTGCTGAGAGAACCACATGTCCAATCACAATGGGTAATCTGTGGCAAAGATCCAAAACATAAAACATATAATCGCTTGACCTTTATTCTCATGTACGTGGCCTTTCTCATCTACTCATATGGATTTGCACTTCCATTGTGCCTTGGGAATTTCCTGTTTTGCTCATTAAACCATCTGAGTATTTAGTGAACTAACATGTTCTCACAAAACACAAATCTGGGCAATAAAGCACAATAGATAATTGATGCTTGTTCTAAGTCATGCTTCATATTCCAATATTTTACCTTGTAGGTCTTTGCTTTTCTTTCACATAGTTTCTTGCAACTTACTTCAGCTTCAAAATTATCACTTTTTCTCTCTGCATTTTTAAACTTTTTTGAGAACAGATGGTTAAATGACCCCAGCTCTCACCCACCCCTGACACAATCCCATATTCCAGGAAGGCTGTCATTATATGATTGGAAGATGATTCGCATTCCTGTCAAACCACGATACAAGTGCCTGTCCTGATAAGGAGTTCAGAGTCCCAGTCAGATGAAAGAAAAAGATTTTTATATTTATTCTTCAGCTATCTGCCTATGGCATCTATATTGACAATAATTGATCCTTGGGATTAGTTTACTAGCCTGAAGTGGAAAAGGCAATCAAATGACCTCTCGGTATGTGTAATTGCCAATGTGGCCACTAAAGTCATATTCAGCCATTCACTTTGGCAGAATTTTTGTTGTCTTGGAACACATCCACAACTTCCCTCTCACTTATCCCACAATGGAAGGGCAGCGGGACAGAGGTAGTACTACTCTTCTCAACTTATTACTTCCCAACTCCTTTATTTGTAGTGGAGGGATGTAAAATCCAGGTTTTAGCAGTTTTTCTAACTTCACCCATCCTGCATCACCGTTAAGTTCAACTTATGCAATTTTTATTGCGTAATTTCTCAGCTGAAATATTCAGCCATTCACTTTGCTCTTCTTTTCCAGGTACTTAAACCTTTATTACATTTCATGAAAGCCAGCAATGAGATGTCACAGAGCCGTGGCTCATGGCTCTGCTGACAATTGATGCTAGCATCCTGGCATTACTCTGGTGAGTGAAAAGTTTACTATTGATTTCCAGTTTTGCTAACAATGAAGGGATTGAAATAGTTAATAGCAGTAACTAGTGGACACTATATTGTTCTTTGTGTTAAAAAATAGTTACTGCAGAGGTTTACCATCCCTGTAATTAGCAAATGTTTATTATGGTTTCATGACTTGGCAAGGGAATTTTCATAGCGTGTAAACCACCAAAATGATTTATTACAACATGCCTTTCTGTTGATCATTATGCTAAAATGTTCTTCAGAAATGCAGCATATTATATGCTTCATGTAACTCACATTCAGTGATGATGATGACCTATTCAAAGTACTAATGCTGTTTTTGTGTTATTCCAGGTACTTATCCTAGCTTGCCACGAAGGGGAAAATAAATTTGTATCAAATTGTGATAAAGCTTGGTCATACTCACAGAAAAATTCCTCATCAAATATAAAATGGAATGGATATTGGGTTATATATGTTTACCTATGAGCATAAAACTAATTTTAATCTGTTTTACTTTATGCCAATATTTTCCACTATTCTTAGCAAATAGTACAAAAAAAACTAATTAGCTTTCATAAGTTAGCAATTGTGACTTTGTGTTGCACTTTGTGGAAATTTCATTATCAGAAACATCTGGAAAACTTAGGCAGATAAGTATTTGCAGATGAAGATAACTGAATAATTATCACAAAAATGATTATTGTTTTCTATACATCCATTGATAAAGGCAGGTTGGTAGAATCTTTGGGATATAATCCATATTGTAGAATTGGACTCACCTGTCACCAATGAACCAGTGTCAGTAATATCTGCCAGCCCATCTACAAGTTAAATTAGGTTTAAAGAAAGAATAAATTCATGGGTTAAATGTATGCCATGGTTCAGGATGTGTGCAGATTGATGTACTGTAAGGAAACTAAGAGATATGACCATTTATTTTTCCTTTGAATATTTTATTTTGTTTCTCAAGAAAAATAAGATTACTTCACTACTTTGAAGTACATTGCATATTTACTGACAATTCCTTAGGCTGGAACTGTTAGTTCCAGGACAGAATAGCCAACATTAGCTGATAAATCCCCTGAGCCACTTTGTTGTTTTCTCTTCCTGTGGTATTTTCTGATTAAGTTCTACTCCAGACCATGTTGAGGGCTAAAAGATGATGACATCAGCAGCATATTGTCACCAGATTGATTTCTAGATTGAAAATGAGATGGACAGCTTAATTCCAAAGGGGAAAAAATTGAATCATTTCAAATTGAGCTAAGTCCAGAAAACTTTCAGAATATGTTAGTAACTTCAACTGAAAATCTTGGGAACAAAAGCTGAGAAATTGGATCCATTTGCACACATTTTTCACACATGTAAAAATAATTTTTACAGGATATATCACACTAGCAATCACTTCTGGGTCAAATTGTGCCTTACAGAGAATTGGCCCAGGTAATTTGGTGTGCAATTAACTTCAGCGTGGCCTTGTAATATAATTAGTTGCACAATTTACCTAGTGTCAATTGTGCACCTAATTATATTACAAATCACATAGTCATCAGAACAGGCCATTGCAGGACAGTTGACTAAACATGCAGGAGATCGTGATGTCCCCTCTCCCCTGCAGTTTTGCTCACCTGTACGGTAACCTTTTCTACAGTTGTTCTGTTGTTGCCTTGTGGGGTGTTTCATTAACCTCTGACTTGCTTCCCAGTGAACTGTGCACGCTGTTTATGCAGCTCCTGATGGAAAGTGCATGGGTACCATTTAGCGTTTGATTAAAACATTATGGTGCTGCTTTTCATGCATTTTTGCCCAGTTTCACAAATGTTCATAGGGGTCGTAATTGGTCATTAGCACAATTCACAACACATCAGAAGAGGGTGAAATCCAATCTTTAGACTTTGTAAATAGCTGTACTGATTGAGATAAAACATTTGAAGTTCAATTAATTTGCCTTTGTTCTAACTGTCATCTACATCTTTTTATACACTACCACACATTCTTGTAAATGTCATTTTTATATGGTAGGGGCACTCAAACCAATTAAGAAGAAATGTCAAAATCATTAAGATAAATTGATATCCACCCTTCAGTAGTTAACTCTGTCTTGATTATTTTTGTTCTTTCAGACTTCCGCTACAATGATCTTGTTTCGCCTCATTATCTGGACCTAATAGCCAATCTCTCTGGGTGTACAGCTCACAGACGGTTCCCGAATTGTTCAGATATATGTTATCATCAAAAGTATCGGACCCATGACGGCACGTGTAACAATCTCCAGCATCCAATGTGGGGGGCATCACTCACAGCGTTTGAGAGAATTCTAAAGCCAGTTTATGAAAATGGTTTCAGTCTCCCTAGAGGTACTGATTCCAGCCATTTATACAATGGCCATCCCTTACCTCTCCCTCGCCTTGTTTCAACAACTATGATCGGGACAGAGACAATAACTCCAGATGACAGATTTACACACATGCTTATGCAATGGGGCCAGTTCTTGGACCATGATCTGGATCTAACCGTGCCAGCTCTCAGCATGTCACGGTTTTCTGATGGACAGTCTTGCAGTTCCATATGCAATAACGACCCCCCATGCTTTCCAATTATGATTCCAAACAATGATCCTCGAGTAAGGCGAGCTCGATGCATGTTTTTTGTTCGTTCCAGTCCAGTTTGTGGCAGTGGTATGACTTCCTTGCTGATGAAGTCAGTGTATGCCAGAGAGCAGATTAATCATTTGACGTCCTATATAGATGCATCTAATGTATATGGCACCACAGACCGGGAATCTCTGGAAATTAGAGACCTTACAAACCAGCATGGTCTGTTAAAAGAAGGTGAAATTGTGCCCGGATCTGGCAAACGCCTGTTGCCATTTGCCACAGATCAAACCATAGAATGTTTGAGGGATGAGAATGAAAGCCCAATTCCCTGCTTCCTTGCAGGTGATCATCGGGCCAATGAGCAGGTTGCCCTGACAGCCATGCATACCTTGTGGTACCGTGAACATAACCGCATTGCGGCCGAACTACTGAGACTCAATCCTCACTGGGATGGTGACACCATCTACCATGAAGCACGAAAAATTGTTGGCGCACTGATGCAGCACATCACATACAAACACTGGCTCCCCAAAATCCTGGGGAATGTGGGAATGAAAATGTTGGGACCATACACAAACTATAATCCAAATGTAAATGGAGGAATTTTGAATGCTTTTGCCACGGCAGCCTTTCGGTTCGGTCACACATTGATCAATCCCATTCTCCATCGACTCAACAATTCTTTTCAGCCAATTCCCGAAGGTCACCTTCCTCTTCATAAGGCTTTCTTCTCACCCTTCAGACTTATCCAAGAAGGTGGCATAGATCCACTTCTCCGGGGCCTGTTTACCTTTGCAGGGAAAATGCGAGTCCCCACTGAGGTTCTCAATTCAGAACTGACAGAGAGGCTCTTTTCAATGGCTCATGCAGTCGCTTTGGATCTAGCAGCAATGAATATCCAGAGAGGCCGTGATCATGGCATCCCTTCATATCCTGATTACAGAGTTTTTTGTAACATGAGTACTATCAGGAACTTTGAGGACTTACAAAATGAGATCAAGAATCCAAGAGTTATAGACAAACTCAAAAGGTGAGTGCAGTCTTATTCTGAAAGTGCCTGATTGTGTGAAGGGGAGGATATGTCCTTTATAGACATGACCAAACATTTTAGAAGATCTCTTTTGAAGTTGTTTATGTAAATTAAAATGCCATGATTAGAAAAAGGATTGAATGCTTACTCACTGTAGTCTGTATCAAAATGATGTTGGCACCAAAAAGATTTTTTTTTGGTCAGAAGGAAGCAGTCAGCATGGTGCTGATCTGCAAAGAGCACTTCACCAGTGGTTTTCTTCTGAACCATTGGTAAAAGATAAGGAATTTTCAGCCCAAATTAGTCATTGGGCAAAGACCTTTTCTGTTTGCAATCATTGCAAATAGGTTGATTTCATTGCAATCAACCTATGTCAATCAGATGGCAACAACTTAGACATGATAGGCTAGGGATTCTTTAGTGACTGTGACTACAACTATAAGGTTCTATAGCAAATGAAGGCCTTGGAGTTATGAACAATAGTTGAGCCTTGTATGATAGACTGATAGGTCTTTTCTCTGCAAGTCAAAGAATAGAGAGGCTTGGTGGAGGTTGAGAGGTTGGTGGGGTAGCTTGATTGGGAGAAGGAAGGGGGTCAGGAGGAATGTATGCTTGGATAGCGGTTGCAATGGTGTGGGGGTGCGTTTTTTTTAGAAGAATGTTTTAAAACAGTTAAGAAAACGCTAAAGTTATTTTAATGCTGGAAACATTTTTATACTGAAATATCTATCAGTTTCACCTTTGAATACCAAATGACTGATCATCCATAGACCTCCTGAGGTACAGAATTCCAAAGATTCAGAATCCTTTGAGTACAGAAATTGTTTCTCATCTCAATCCAAAATATTAGGCTCCTGGTACTGAAGGTGTGCTCTCTAGTTATTTTCTCTCCATGCAAAGGAAACAAAACTTCCATCCTAACAAGTCTATCGAAATGTTATATATTTCCATAAGTCTACCTCTCACTCCACACCGTAGAATTTATAACCTCATCCTATTATATTTATTAACGTTCAATTTCGGGATCTGGCTGTTACTGACAATGCCAGCTCTTATTGTTCATCCATAAAAGCACTTAAGAAGGTGGTGGAAAGCAGCCTTCTTGAATTGCTGTAGTCCTTCTGATGAAGGTACTCCCATAGTGCTGTTGCTTTGGCAGTTCTGGGATTTTGATCTGGTGATGATAAAAGACCAGTGATATATCTGAGTCAGGGCAGTACTTGAGCTGGCGAGGAAGCTACAAGTGGTGGTGCTCCCATGCCTGTGCTACCCTTGCCCTTTCTAATATTAATTTGCTAATATCAGCTTGGAGTATTGTGTTCATTTCTGGTTGCCTCATTATAGGAAGGATGTGGAAGTTTTAGAGAGGGTGCAGAGGAGACTAACCAGGATGCTACCTGGATTGGAGAGCATGTCTTATGAGGATAGGTTGAGTGAGCTAGGGCTTTTCTCTTTGGAGAGAAGGAGGATGAGAGGTGACTTAAAAGAGGTCTACAAGATGATAAGAGGCATAGATCGAGTGGACAGTCAGAAGCTTTTTCCCAGGGTAAAAATGGCTAACACTAGGGAGTATAAATTTTAGGGTGATTGGAGGAAGATATGGGGGGATATCAGAGGTAAGTTTTTTTTTAAACACAGAGAGTGGTGGGTGCGTGGAATACACTGCCGGCAGAGGTTATGGGGGTAGATACATTAGGGACATTTAAGAGACTCTTAGATAGACACATGAATGATAGAAAAATGAAGGGCTATGTGGGAGGGAAGGTTAGATAGATCTTAGAGCAGGATAAAATGTCGGCACAACATCATGGGCTGAAGGGCCTGCACTGTGCTGTAATGTTCTATGTTCTCTGTACACTTCCCACTGCCTCGAGAATGCAGTTAACATATTCAAAGACCCCTCTCACCCTGGTCATTCCCTCTTCTCCCCTCCTCCCCTCTCCTGTAGGGCCGAAGATCTTGGGAGCGCGTACCTCCAGGCTCAAGGACAGCTTCTCTCCCGCTGTTATCAGACTCTTGAACGGACGTCTCATACGCTGAAAGATGAACCTCCCAATTTGCCTTGTCCTGGTCCTTGCACTTCATTTGTCAACCTGCATGACACTTTATCCTTAACTCTAAAACTATATTCTGTTTTCCTTTTCCACCGTGAGGATGGCACGCAAACAAAAGCTTTTCACTGTATCTCCGTTCATGTGACAATAATAAACTAATATCAATACCAATATGGGATATTCAGAGACATATCCTTTCCCCAACCCCCCTTCATGCATTCACACACTTAGACCCATTAGTTCCCTTATTTAGACATAGAACATCGTAAGTCTTTCCTTACTGCGATTATCTGCAGCTGAACTCCCAGAACAGCACAGTAGTGTCACAAGAGAGAGCAACGTGACATGATCGCTTAAGGTAGTACCAACCCACTGAGGTTAAAGCAGCAAGTCCTTCAGCATGCATACAGCACCAATGGAACTGGAACAGCTACGAAGAAAATGGTTTGCAGGGCAGAGGTAAGGAGGGAATAAAACAAAAGGTCTGTGAAAAGATACAAAGTAGGGGGCATTAAGTGCAGAAAATAGTGATGGTACTAGGTGAAAGAGGGTGCGAACGGGAGAAGAAATGTTGGGTCTAGATGACGTGCAGACAGGGAACATTACAAGGGTCAAGCAATGGGCAGCATTGAGCCAATGCATGCAAAAACACTTTAAGACACTTGTAACACAGTTTCTGCTGCATGTTTTTCTAATTAGGAAGTTGCTTGAGCTACACAAGACGACCTTGCTCAAAGTTAATAACTGCAGCAAAAAATTTGCTAAAAGTAAATTTTCAAACAATTTTGTTTGGAAATTAACAGGAGGCTGGGTTTGAAGTTAGAATTTGCTTGGAAACAAAGGTTATGGTCCAAAGAAGTAGTTTTTGGGATAAAATATATTGGATTGGAATTGGAATTGATTTATTATTGTCACATGTATGGATGTACAGTGAAGAACTTGTCCTGCACACTGTTCATACA
The DNA here is from genome assembly GCA_030265395.1 of Rhina ancylostomus. Classification (NCBI taxonomy): domain Eukaryota; kingdom Metazoa; phylum Chordata; class Chondrichthyes; order Rhinopristiformes; family Rhinidae; genus Rhina; species Rhina ancylostomus. Next base: position 31,287,155 of record JARFYF010000119.1, on the reverse strand, counting down.
GATCAATTCATTGCACAGTGTATTGAGGTAGTACATGGTGATAACAATAACAGAATGCAGAATGAAGTGTCACAGCTCCAGAGAAAGTGCAGTTCAGGTAGACAATAAGGTTCAAGGTCATAATGATTGTGAGGTCGAGAATCTATCTTATTGTACTAAGGAACTGTTCAATAGTCTAATAACAGTGGGATAGCAGCTGTCCTTGAGCCTGGTGGTACGTGCTTTCAGGTTTTTGTATCTTTTGCCTGATGGGAGGGGGGAGAAGAGAGAATGTCCGGTTGGCTGCTTTACCGAGGCAGCGAGAAATGTAGACAGAGTCCAGGGAGGGGAGGCTTGTTTCAGTGACGTTCTGAGCTGTGTCCACAACTCCTGCAGCTTCTTGTGGTCTCAGGCAGAGTAGTTGCCGTACCAAGCCATGATGTATCTGGATAGGATGCTGTCTATATTGTATTGATAAAAGTTGGTGAGTGTCAAATGGGGACATGACAAATTTCTTTAGCCTCCTGAAGATGTAGAGGCGCTGGTGAGCTTTCTTGGCCATGGTGTTTACGTGGTTGGACCAGGACAGGTTATTGGTGATGTTCACTTTAGGAACCTAAAGCTCTCAAACCTCTCGACCTCACCACTCTTGATGCAGCCAGGAGCATGTGCACTGCCCCCTTCCTGAAGTCAATGATAGGATAGCCCCTACCTCAGAATGGACAGAACTTTAATGGGGGGAGTGCAAAGAAAGTTTATCTGATCGATTTCTTGATTGGTGTGTGAGGAGAGATACTATGTATACAGGCTTTCAAAGAGGTAATCTTATTGAAATGAACAAAATTTTTCTGTGCCAGGGTAAAGTTTTTCCCGAAGTAAAAACAGAAAATGCAGGAAACACTCAGCAGGTCAGGCAGCATCTGTGGAGAAATAAGTAGAGTTAATGTTTCAGATCAATGAGCACTCATCTGAACTCAATTGATATTTTTTGAATGATTCTTTTTCCCTCCGGCTGGGGTGTCTGGAACCAAGGGGGCAGGATCTCAAAGTAAGGGGCCAGGACAGAGGACAGGAGAAATCTCTTCACATAGAATCATTGGAATTGTCTTCCCAAGAGGGCTCAGTCACTGGATTTTGTTGGACAGTGAGGGAACCAATGGATATAGTGCAGAAGAGTGACACTGAGGTAAAAGATCCGCCATTGAATGAGAGAGCAGGAACAAGAGGACAAATAGTCTATTCCTGCTTCTTCCTCATCTGAGGTTCTTATCTTTGAGTTATTGTAGATATTTCTTCCTGACTAGAGTGAAAAATACACCTCTGGTAACTGCCTCGGGCATGTAACGAGAACTCATGGATCTTTGATGTTGCTATTTAACAGAACATTACTTGGTGCTTATGACCAGTTAGTGAGCGATTCCTTTGAAACGTGTGCAGCCCCTTAACCTTGAAGGATGTACACCATTGCTGAAACAAGAATTTTTAAGCGGTTGTCTGCGAAGCAATTTTCTCCAAAATGGTAGCTCCACAATCCTAATTTGCAGTGAAAATGCAGAAAAGATCCCAAAGCTACAAAGAATGCCAAGGCTTGTGGAAGCTTCATTTAGTGAATGAAATGGAAATTGCCATAAAATTATAATTCCTCACTTATAGATTGCCTTCCTTCAGGGCAGGGAGCAGATTGCAGTGATGAGCACGGCAATTCTGTGGAATATCAAAGATGTGCTGGCTAGGTTACCAATTCCACAGGATGGAATGAGTCATTTCTTCCGTGTTGCTTCCACTCGATTCAAAAAGCAACATTCCTTTTCTGCGGCACCCAGCTTAAAAGCAATCAACTTGAAAACAAGGCCGTGTTTTCGGTGAAAAAATACTGTAAGGTTATTTCTGTGAAGAATCGGACCTATTGATTTATTTTATATACACCTACTACTTGAAACTGTGGAATACAGAAAAGAAAGAAAAAGGATTCAAGGGTAGTGAGAGAAAAAAAAATGTTTTTTACTCACATGGAGAGCATTTACAAACTGAAATTCATTACCTGCAGGCAGAGTGGAAACAAAATCAATCAGAGCTATCAGAGGGGAATTGAATAAGCACGACAGAGAGAAAGAGTAATTTGGATGGTTGTGTGGCAAGAGTGTAGGAAACAGGGCTGAAGGATTTCTCTACTGGGGGCTAGAATAGACTGGGTGGGCCAAATGGCCCCTTTCTGTGACATATAAACTCTCTGATGCTAGAAGTGGTCATTTTGAGGGGACAGTGAATGAATAGCTAAGTAAGATCAGATATCTTTATTAGTCACATGTACATCGAAACACACAGTGAAATGCATCTTTTGTGTAGAGTGTTCTGGGGGCAGCCCGCAAGTGTCGCCACGCTTCCGGCGCCAACACAGCACGCCCACAACTTCCTAACCCGTACGTCTTTGGAATGTGGGAGAAAACTAGAGCACCCAGAGGGAACCCACGCAGACACGGGGAGAACGTACAAACTCCTTACAGACAACGGCCGGAATTGAACAACACAGAGCATAGAACAGTACAGCACAAGAACAGGCCCTCGGCCCACAATATCTATGCTGAACACAATGCCAAGTTAAACTAAATCTCTTCTGCCTGTACATGATCCGTATCCCTCCATCCCCTGCAAATTGTCTAACAGCCTCTTGTACACCACCATTGTACCTGCTTCCACCACTACCCCTGGCAGCCCGTTCCAGGCATCCACCACTCTCTGCGTTAAAATAACTTGCACGGCATATCTCCTTTAAACTTTCTCCCTCTTGCCTTAAATGTATGCCCTCTAGTATTTGACATTTCTACTGTTGGAGAAAGATTCTGACTGTCTACCCTATCTATGCCTCTCATAAATTTATGAACTTCAATCAGGTCTCCTCTCAGCCTCCAGAGAAAACAGCCCAGGTTTGTCCAACCTCTCCTTATAGCTCATACCCATTAATCCAGGCAGCATCCTGGTGAACCTCTGTTCCGGTTGATAAACTGGAGAAACAGATCTGAATTTCACCACAGCACATGGGGAACCAGTCCAGTCAAAGAGATAATTTGAACTAAAATGTTGCTTTCATTACAAAAGCTACAAGATAATCGAAAATGGGGTCATGGGTTCATACAGTACGGAAAGAAGGCCTTTGGTCCCTATGTCCCTGCTGACCTTTGAGTACCAATCTATACTAATCCCACTTACCAGTACTTGTTCTGCAGTCTTTCATGCCTTGGTGATTCAAATAGTCAGACTTCTTTCCTGGTCTATACGTAACTCCAGACTCAGTGTGGTTGACTTTTAACAGCCCTGTGACGTAGCACAACTAGGCCATGAAGTGTTGACCTTGCCAATTACAGCACCATCTGTGAAAGGATTGGAAGAAAACAAGGCTCTTTGATCCATTGTCCCATGCCTTGAAGAGATCCTTTCATTAATCCATCCCCTTTTTCCAGTTTGTACCTAATTCCTGCTTGTAATACTAAGATATCTTTATTAGTCAGATGTGCATCGAAACACACAGTGAAATGCATCTTTTGCGTAGATTGTTCTGGGGGCAGCCCGCAAGTGTCACCACGCTTCCGGCGCCAACACAGCATGACCATAACTTCCTAACCCGTACGTCTTTGGAATGTGGGAGGAAACTGGAGCACCTGGAGGAAACCCACGCAGACACTGGGAGAATGTACAAACTCCTTACATGCATCGGCTGGAATTGAACCTGGGTCGCTGGCAATATAATAGTATTTGGCTAACCACTACACTACTGTGCCTGCCCTAATACTCACATTTTGAGAATTTAAAAAAAAGTTTAAAAATTCAAGCAGAGCCAACAAAGGAAGCATTCACTAACAGAAAGCATATTCTAACAAAGATGGCTTTCAGGCAATCCCCAGGTTACAACAGGGTTCCATTTCCGAGAGTTGTTCATAACCTGAACTGTTCATAAGTCGGAAATGAACAAAGACGGTGTGTGGGGAAAGGAAAAAAGAAATAGTTGTGATGGGAGAGGGTGTGAGGGAGCAGGAGCAGGAAAAGCAGCCGCCACTGCTTCTCTGACTTAGTGAGTGAACAAGTGAATCTGCTTAGAACTCCCAGCTCTCATTGGCTAGACCCAATGCCTGATTGTGGCAGGGGTAAGGGGAGTGGGGTGGAGAGAAGGCATGTAAAAATGCCCCATTTGCACCCAGCAAAAGATGCTTGCAGCCCCGCAGCAGCTGGCAGATCCATTCCCATCCATCCCACTGATCTCCCAGATGCTTGCTTATATGTATGGGATGTCCATAAATCAGATGTTCATAACCCATGGAGAACATGTATTCTCCCGTGAGATCCACAAGCCTTTATGCTATAATTGTGCAGATGTGTAAGGATTAAAGTATTGAACTTTTAAGACTGCTTGGTAATCAGTATAAGTGGGTTTCTAATAAAATTGGATTAATAAGTAGTATATTACTAGTGATTATGATGTGTTTTCACACAGTTTATTTAAACAAGTGTGACTGATTAGATTTGAACATTGCAAACTTCTCAAGAATTGATCGTGCTGAGTGTAAGCTGTTGATTTCACTATAATTGATTTGCATTCACAAAAAGGAGTAAATAAAACACATTTCATTCTGGTTCAAGCACATTTTAAATCAGCATATCTGAATATGTGGAAGTTTGAATTTTCGTCTGAGTACAGGAAGCTGCAAGAGGTTAGGATGTCATATGGCAAGAAAGAAAGTAAAATCTTGCATTAGAACTCCATATCGAAGGCCGAACCTTCAGTACATGTATTTTTGTTTACTTTTCTATTGCTGCAAAATCTTTCAACAGTATTAACCTTTGACGTGTTTACAGTGGAAAAAGATTTCTCAGGGGGTTTTAAGAAGAAACACAGCTGATTTTTGTCAAAAGATCCTGCAGGTTTATTCGAAATGGATGAAGTAAAGAATGTGGTAAGGTAGACTAGACAGCAAAGATCATCTACTATAAACTGCAGTAAAGAGAGAAGACAGTGAAGAATGCCAGTATTATTCTTTGGTAACAAGGAGCCAACCCAATGAGAAGCAATGTTATAATACATTCATCTCCTGAATCATTTTCTTTCTAAGTAACTGCTAGAATCAGTAACTTGTCAGAGGGAGCACATTTAATTATATACACAGACCGATCTTTCTATTCAGACTCATTTGGTCTCAACTTTCATTCTGCCATTATATTTAAAACGAGTGAAATGATCTCTGAATTCATCCTTTTAGTTTTGCAACATAAACTTAAAAGCCTGAGAAGGAAACTGAAATGCTAAAATTGTATCTCACTGTCATAATTCTGGAAAGATGTAGAAATATACCACTAAAATCCTGACTGCAATATGGTTTGATGTAAGATTAATAAATATTCATAATATGGATTTTTGTAAAATTTTCAAGGAAAGTAGATTGATCCATAGTGAAAAGGGCTAAAGGGCTATTGAAGAGTTTGATTCCTAATGGTAAAAATAATAAATAACCTTTATCCAATTTTATTTTTCATTATAGAAAGGTGCCATGTTGTCTGACAATATCTGATCAACATGCTACTGAATTAATGAAGGTCAGCATGACCTTTTATAAATGTCACAATTCCCTGCTGTCTGAAGTAATACAACTGAATGTTATATGCTTTTGCAGGGAGTCATGTGTAACAGTCACATAAAATGTGATCTAAGGATTAACTTTAGGAAAGAATCTCCTATTTTTAACCATATATACTGTTATTCAGGTTGCCGTTAGGAAGAGGGGTTTGTACTGGAGGGGCAGGTGGTGGTGGGGAGTTCTGCAAGGCTCAACTAGCCTGGCTAGTAAAGAGAAGTAAACCAATGCTCCTGTACACATGCCGTGAGAAAAGGATCAAGCACAGGTGTGGCATTCCCATTATCAAAATAACAGTGAATGCCTCATTGAAAACAATTTGATGTAAGACACTTAAGACATCCTGAGGATGTGAAACAAATGTTATTTCCAATGGATAATAGAAAATGATGGGCCAATTATTCCATTTGATAATTATGAAATGAGCTTCCCTTTACTCTCAGCTATTCCTGCTAATCCTCTATCTCATTCTCATCCCAGTGCTAATATCATTGACTCTGGGGATTAAGAATCACTACTCCTCTCCCTCCAGAATATCTTTTCGCATATGAACATGATATTTCTTTCTTCCATGTGTTCTCGGAACAGGAATGCAAGCTTTATTGCTCATCCCTCAATGCCCTTGAAAAATTGATGGTGAGCTGCTGTCTAAAATCACCACAGTAATGTGCTGGAGAGGCTGCCACATAATTGTTAGGTAGGGAATAGCAAGTTTAGGCCCAGCAGCAGTGAAGCAATCTTGTGAAATTTCCCTATGAGGATGGTGGGATGGTGTATGATTTGCAGGGGAACTTGCTGATGGTGGCATTCCCATTCACCTTTACTGCTTTCTAAGTTGGGTAGGAGGTGTTGCTGGATTGCTGCAGTGCATCTTTTAGATGGACAACATCCAGTCAAGCTGCACTGGCAGTGGAAGGAGTAAATGTTTGGAAGGTAGACAGAGTGTTAATTAAGCAGTCTGCTTTATCCTAATCTTCATCCATATTAGTTCTAACAACA
>JARFYF010000119.1:31214367-31226329 GCA_030265395.1 Rhina ancylostomus | reverse complement strand
TGCCAGTCAGCCAGTCTTCTCCCCATGATAGTACCTTGCCTCTAACACCAAGGGCTCATATCTTATTTAGCAGCCTCGTGTGTGGCACCTTGTCAAAGGCCTTCTGAAAATCCAAGTAAGTAATATCCACCGACTCTCTTTTGTCTTAACCTGCTTGTTACCTCCTCAAAAAATTCTAACAGATTTGTCATGATTTCCCCTTAACGAAACCATGCTGATTTTGTCCTATTTTATCACAAACTTCCTGGTACTCTGAAATTTCATCTTTAATAATGGACTCTAAGATCTTAAAAACTACTGAGGTCAGGCTAACCAGCCTATCATGTCCTGTCTTTTGCCTCCCTCCCTTCTTAAACAGCAGTGTCACATTTGCAATTTTCCAGTCCCCTGAGACCCTCTGAGACTCCAGTAATTCATGAAAGATCACTACTAATGCCTCCACAATCTCTTCAGCTACCTCCTTCAGAACTTTGGGGTGTAGTCCATCATGTCCAGGTGACTTATCCACCTTTAGACGTTTCAGCTCCCCAGCACCTTCTCCTCACTCACGGCCTTTACACTCACTTCTTCTCCTGACTCTCTTGAATTTCTGGCATGTTACTGGCAGCCTCCGATGTGAAGACTGATGCAACGTGCTTATTTAGCTCCTCCGCCATTTCCCTGCTCCTCATTACTGCTTCTCCAGCATCATTTTCAAGCGGTTCAATGCCCACTCTTGCCTCTCTCTTATCTAAAAAAAACTTTTGGAATCTTCTTTTATATTATTGACTACTTTACCCCTGTATTTCATTTTCTCCACCCTTATAACTTTTTTAGTTGTCCTCTGTTGGCTTTTAAAGGCTTCCCAATCCTCACTAGTCTTTGCCATATTGTATGCCCTCTCTTTTGCTTCTATACTCTCTTTGACTTCCCTCGTCAGCCATGGTTGCGTCATCCTCCCCTAAGTGTGCTTCTTCCTTGGGATAAAATTCTGCTCTGTCTTCCGAATTACTTCCCAAAAACTCCTGCCATTGCTGCTTCACCAACTTCCCTGCTATGGTCCCCTTCCAATCTGTTCCGGCCAGTTCCTCCCTCATGCCTCTGTAGTTGCCTTTATCTCCACTATAATACTGTTACATTAGATTTCAGCTTATCTCTCTCAAACTGCGGGACAGCACAGTGGCGTAACGGTTAGCGCGATGCTACTACAGCACCAGCGATCGGGGTGCGATTCCCCTCACTGTCTGTAAGGAGTTTGTACATTCTCCCGTGTCTGCGTGGGTTTTCTCCGGGTGCTCTGGTTTCCTTCCACATTCCAAAGACGTACGGAGTAAGTTAATATGGGTTTAAAAATGGGCGGCACGGACTCGTTGGCTCGGAAGGGCCTGTTACCACGCCGTAAATAAAATTTAATTTAAAAAATTTAAATTAAATAATATCATATTATGGTCACTGCCTCCATCGGGTTCGTTCACCTTAAGGTTCCTGATCAAGTCTTCCTCATTACACAACACCAAATCCAGGATGGCCTGTTCCCTGGTGGCCTCTACCATGAGCTGCTCTAAAAAGCCATCTCGTAGACATTCCACAAATTCCTTTTCTTACGGTCCACTACCAGCCTGATTTTCCCAGTTGACCTGCATATTGAAGTCCCCCATGTTCACTGTAACATTGCCTTTCTCACATGCCTTTCCTAGCTCCTGGTGCATTTTGTACTCCACATCTTGACTACTATTTGGAACTCCCATCAGGGTCCGGAGCCATGAAGTTCAGCTAGATCCATGTTGGTTATCAGTGTGCTCATGGATTATTAGTGTGTGAGTGTTAGTGATTGGATAGATGCCAATGTTCTAGCTATGCTGGGACCAACAATCATTACTACATCACCTTCAATTATTCTGTGATGCAATCTGAGTATTAGATTGGATTCCCATCAAGTTCTAAACCTTTAGAAGCTAAATTGTAAGCAAATGAGATAAGTTAGCATTTAAGAATGTGAGATTACAAGATACTTATGGATGTTGAAGGCTCCAATAGCATATCTTAATTCAAGCTTTCAAAGCAACCCTGAATATATGAAATGAACTCAGATGTAGAAAGTGACATGTGCCCTTAAGAGGCATGCCTTGGGATCATTGTGGGGTATTGAACAGCATATCAAAGACCATTTCAGTCAAGAGCCTGACACTGCAAACTTCAGTACAGTCCAATGCTCAATGAGTTAAGGTAGATGGTGTTTAGGACCATGGCTGGGACCAGTGGATTCAGGACAAGAGGGGCAGGTAGGGCCTGGTGGCCATCTGGGGATCAGTTTTCTTGTGTTTAGGGGAGGGGAGGAGGTGGTAGGTGGAAGGATTTGGATGTATGTGTAGGTAGGCTGAGAGATATACCTGGGCCTGGGTAGATGTAGCAGTCAGGGCAGCATTGGAAGTTGTACTGATTTGGTAGTCAGGAGTGAGGACTTGGTCCAGTCAGAGGATTGGGGCAATTGGAGGATAAGGTTGCTGGAGAATGGGTAAGGGACCAAGGGAGAAGAGGTAAGAAACAGATGTCCTTGAATGGGAACTGCCTAAACTATCATTGCTAAAATCAGGATGTTCTAGGATATGTCCAATGGTAGGTATTCCCAGGATAATGTGAATAATTTCCTCAGCAAGACTTCCAGCTGTTGCACGGGACGTGACATCATTTGAAGTGCATCTAATGTGGAAATTACATCAGATGAGCAAAGGAGAATTTTGGCCAGAAGTACCTGGTCAAATTTCTAGAACAGCATGATTCAATTGGAAAAAAGTCAAAATTGCATTCCGATCCAGGGGAAAAAAAATTCCAACACATGGTGCTGAAAACCCGATGTTCCAATTTGAATCTGCAGCCTACAGCCTACAATGGCCATCCCTTAAATAAATCATAATATATTCCTGTTATGGGGTTCCCTATAATAGTGAGTGGCTGTGACTTCATTGCGAGCCATTTTGTAATTGTCACATATCAGTGGAAAGTAGGGAAAGGAATTGCATCGATTAGCGTCCACCTGATGTGTGACTTAAGACAGCAACTCATTCGCTCCTATTCCAGGATCATGACTGCACTCATAATATCTTCATGCCACAGCAATCTGCTATGCCAGATACATTTGAGCCACCATGGAAAATCAAAGGGAATCATTTTTGTACTTATGGCTATCTGCTGACAAAAATACTAATAAGATGTTGTTATGGACTAGGTTACAATTAGTGAGGTTCCTTTAAGATTGTGTGTGTGTGTGTGTGTGTGTGTGTGTGTGTGTGTGTGTGTGTGTGTGTGTGTGTGTGTGTGTGTGTGTGTGTGTGGAGTGTTTATGTTTAAGTAAGATAAAAGACGTCATGACGTTTTTCGGAACAGCCAGTCGGAGTCAGTCAGAAAAGAGAGAGGAAGAGAGAGAGAGAGAGAGAGAGTGAGAGAAGCCTTCTTGTTTTCTCTATCGATGGACAAGAAACAATAACTGTGACTGTCACTGCAATCCACGTATGGATTGTTCACTTTTTCGGTAACCTGTGGAGGAAAACCTGAGGTTGGGGTGGATGGCCACGTTCTGGATTCTCTAGGGTGTGGTAGACACGTCGAAATGAAGACGTGTAGTTCACTTGGTTGTTGACCTGTAGAGGAAAACAGCTATTTCAGGTGGACGGCCACGATACTCTCTATTTTCTCTCTACATCTACGTTTTATCTCCAGACAACGGCGGTTGTTGAAGAACCCTTGACTCATGTTTCACCTTATGGCTTGCTGAAAAGAACTTTTAGAACCTTTCCTGGACGTGGAATTTGGGAATTTGCCACTCACACACGAGAAGTTTAATTAGTTTTTGGACTTAACGTTCGAGGTTTAACATTTTTACTTCTAACATTCTGACATGTTTGCTTTTATTTTTCTTATTATCATAAGTATTTATTAATAAAGTAGTTTTTAACACATACATGACTCGGTGTGTTTCTTTTGTTGCTGGTTCGTAACACATGCTATTGCTGGTGTTCCCACATGGGAAGTTGAAGCTCTCGACCTTCTCGACCTCAACACCGTTGATGCAGACAGGAGCACGTGCACCGCCCCCTTTTTTAAAGTCAAAGAACAGCACTTTTATTTTGCTGTATTGAGGGAGATTGCTGTCGTGACAACATGTCACTGAACTCTCTATATCTCGGCTGTATTCCGGTTTATTGTTATTTGAGATGCGGCCTACTACTTCTTTGCCATCTGCAAACATATAGTTGGACTTAGAGCAGAATCTGGCCTCACAGTCGTAAGTGTATATGGCGTGGCTCTGGGGGCTGAGGACGCTGTCTTGTGGGGCACTAATTGTGGGAATAATCACTGCACTTTCTTTGTCGTTGTAACACGTTACTCTGCATTCTTTTAGTGTTTCACACTCTTCCGCCAAAATGCACGTGGTAATGACTTGGCCTGCACGGACGGTACACAAGACACTGTACCTCGGTATAAATGACAAGAGTAATCCAATTTAGCAATAACATATTAAAAGCAATGGATAGATACATGGATTGGAAAGGTTTAGCAGGTTTTAGGCCAACAGCTGACAAATGGGACGAACTTGGATTGGTCATCCTGCTCCGCATGGACCAGTTGGAATGAAAGGCCTGTGCCCGTGTTGTTTGACTCGATGGAAACCCCACCCAGTGCTGGTTTGTGCATTGTGGACAACACTTCCGCCTGGTTGTGCTCTATTTCAATGACAAATCCTCCAGATGGAGACAGGGAGGAGTGTCGGGGATGGTATGTGTCATTCACTAGGACATCCGTTCATCTCCAAAAACCACCTGCCTTCACGTAGATGCAATCACAAGGAAGGCACGCCCAAGAATTTACTTTCTTACGAGGTTTGTGAGTTTCGGTTTGTCACCGAACGTTCCAACACACCTCGACAGATTTCCCTTTGGAATTGTCCTGACTGGTTGCATGACGGTCTGGGGCTGCAACTCGAACACGCAGAAACGTAAGAATCTCCAGAGAGTGTTGGGCTCTACCCGATATATCACGTGCACATCACTCCCCACCATCGGTAGTCACTGCAGGAGGCGCTGCCTCAATAAGATAGCATTCACTATCAAAGATTCCCCCAACATCCGGGCCATGCCATCTTCTCGCAGCTCCAATTGGACAAGAAGTACAGAAGCTTGAAGTCCCAAACCACCAGGTTCAGGAACAGTGACGTCCTTTCAACCATTCAGTTCTGGAAACGACAGGCACCACCTGAGCCTCTGCCTGAATTCCTGAACTGCAGCAGGGGAAAACTTTGAGAGCATTGGGCAGAATCCAGCTGGAGTCAACTGGGCGACTAGTTTAAAGGCAAAGAAACAGTTGGCAAGTGGGCGGCACTGAACAGGGTCCTGCGACGTGACTAGGGGCAGTGTATTCCTGACAGGGTGAAGGGGAGATGTACAAAGTTCAGGGAACCCTGACTGACAAGAGATATCAATGCTCTGCTCAGGGACAAGAAGGAAGCTTACATCGCATTGAGGCAGCAGGATGAAAATGAATCCCTCGAGGAATACAAAATGTTCATGACCAGACTGAGCAAGGTAGGTCAGAAGGGCAAAAGGAGGGTTTGATATGGATTTGGTAGGCAGGGTTAAATATAATAGCAAGAGGATCTTCAGTTACATTAACATAGAAGGGTGTTGCGGGAGAGACCAGGTCCTCTGAAAGCCCATCTACACGACTATGTTTGGAGCCACTGGAGATGGCTGAGAATTGTCATGTCTCCTCGTGTTTACAACGGAGATAAAGGCTAACAGATACAGATTTACAGTTCACAGATTTTTTTTCTTATTTATTATATGGAGTTTTATGATAAGGTTGAGATTTATAAGGTTCTTTATTATAAGTTTTTATATAAGTTTAAATCGGGAATAATTGGGACTGGACTGCGCAGGCGCGTGAGGCACGGGAAGTTAAAAAAGCAAACCGCCATATCCAGAGGGCAGCGTCGGAGCGGGCAGAGGAGTGAGAGGGAGCAGGTTGTTTGGGCTTTGTCTCAAGTGGCTTCGGCGTGAATGGGCGAGGAAAGGTCGGTGACTTGAGCTCAGGAAGAGGTATGAGTGTTGTTTCCTTTACTCGGTGTCAGATGTGGGAGTTCCCAGAATATATCTTTCCACAGGAAGGCTACCTCTGCGCCCGGTGGGTCGAGCTGCCGCTCCTGAGGGACCGTGTTTGGGAAATGGAGATGCAGCTCGATGACCTTCGTCTGGTCAGGGAGAATGAGCAGGTGATAGAATGGAGTTATGGGCACATTGTCACACAGGGACCACGGAAGTCAGGCAAGTGGGCCACAGTCAGTTCGGGGCAGTGGAAGAGTCAGGTACCAGAGAGTACCCCTATGGCTCTACACCTTGACAATAAGTAATCTTGCTTGAATACTGTTGGGGGAAACAGCCTACCTGGGGGAAGCAACAGTGGCAGTGTCTCTGGCAAAGAGTCCAGCCCTGTGGCTCAGAAGGGTAGGGAAGGAGAGAGGAGGGCAGTAGTGGTAGGGACTCTATAGTTTGGTGGGAAGAGTGGCGATTCTGTGGACTCAGGGAAGGGAGTTTGCCTCCCAGGTGCCAGGGTTCGGGATGCTTCAGATCACGACCAATATATCCTGGGGGTGGGAGAACAGCCAGAGGTTGTGAAACATACCGGTATCAATGACACAGGTAAGGAAAGGAAAGAGTTCCTGAAACAAAAAACAACTTTAGAGAATTAGGAAGGAAGTTGAGAAGCAGGGCCTCAAATGTAGTAATTTCCGGATTACTGAATGTTTCTAAGTGACAGTGGGGAAAGGAACAGAAGGAGGAGAAGGTTACGTGCGTGGCTAAAGGATTGGAATAAGGAGCAGGGATTCAGATTTCCGGATCATTGGGACCTTTTCTGGGGGCAGGTACGACCTGTTCAGAGGAAGTATTTCACTTTAGTCCCGGGGGATCAATATCCTGACTGGGAGCTTTGCTAAGACTACTGGGGAGAGTTTAAACGAGAATTGTTTGGTGGTCGGATCCGAACTGGAGAGACTACGGAAGACTTGTTTGGCTCTCAAATAGAGAAAAAATAGTAATAGGTACGATAGTCAGGTGACAGAGAAGGGACGTGCTTATACAGGTTTGAGATGTATCTATTTTAACGCAAGGAGTATTGTAAAAAGGCGGATGAGCTTAGAGCTCAGATCAATACGGAGATATGATTCGGTGGCCATTAAGGAGACTTGGATGGTTCAGGGGCTGGAATGGTTGCTTCAGGGGCCGTGTGCTAAATGTTTCAGTAAGGACAGGGAGGGAGGCAAAAGAGGTGGGGGAGTGGCACTGTTGATCAGAGATAGTGTCACGGCTGTGGAAATGGTGGACGTCGTGGAGGGACTGTCTAAGGAGTCTCTATGGGTGGAGGTTAGGAACAGGAAGGGGTCAATAACTTTACTGGGTGTTTTTTTATAGGCCGACCAATAGTAACAGGGATATTGAGGAGCAGGTAGGGAAGCAGATCCGAGAAAGGTGTGAGGATAACAGAGTTGTTGTGATGAAGGATTTTAATTTCCCAAACATCGATTGTCATCTCCAGGTGGTGAGGAGTTCAGAAGGGGTGGAGTTTTTTAAGTGTATTCAGGAAGGATTCTTGACAGAATATGTAGATACGCCTCCAAGAGGAGATGCTGTGCTTGATTTGGTATTGGGAAATAAACACGGTCAGGTGTCAGATGTCTCACTGGGTGAACATTTTGATGATGGTGTTCATAACTCTATCTCCTTTACGTTAGCACTGGAGATAGAGAGCAACAGACAGACTAGAAAGGTGTTTAGTTGGAGCTAAGGGAATTATGAGGCTCTCAGGCAGGAAACTGGAAGATTAAATTGAGAACAGATGTTCACAGGGAAAAGTACGGAAGAAATGTGGCAAATATTCAGAGGGTATCAGTGTGGAGTTCTGCAGAGGCATGTTCCAATAAGACAAGGGAGTCAAAAGAGGATACAGGAACCGTGGTGTACAATGGCTACAATAAATTTAGCCAAAAGGAAAAGAAAAGCTTACAGAAGGTGCAGAGAACTGGGCAATGTTAAAGATCTGGAAGAGTACAGGGCTAACAGGAAGGAGCTGAAGAAGGAGATGAGGAGAGCGAGAAGGGGACATGAGAAGGCCTTGACGGGCAGGATTAAGGAAAACCCCAAGGCGTTCTGAAAGTGTATGAAGAGCAAGGGGATGAGATGCGGAAGAATATAGAATATCAAGTGCAGCAGTGGGGAAGTGTGTATGGATCCGGATGAAACAGCGGAGGTACTTAATGAATACTTTACGTTAGTATTCAGTAGGGAAAAAAAGATCGGGGGATTGTAGTGGGGACTTGCAGATGGATGAAGAGCTTGAGCATGTAACTATTAGGAAAGAGGAGGTGCTGAAACTTTTGGAAAGAATCAAGTTGGATAAAGGCGCCAGGACCGAATGAGATGTACCCCAGACTGCTGTGGGAAGCGAGGGAGGAGATTGCGGACCCTCTGACGATGGTCTTTGCATCGTTGATGGAGACGGGTGAGGTTCCAGAAGATTGGAGGGTTGAGGATGTGGTACGCTGATACAGAAGGTCCTGACAGGCAAGACGTGTGAACATTTGGAGAGATAAAATATGATTAGGGATAGTCAGCATGGCTTTGTCAAGGGCAGTTCTTGCCTTACGAGCCTGATTGAATATTTTGAGGATGTCACTCTACACATCGATGAAGGGAGAGCAGGAGATATAGTGGATCTGGATTTCAGCGACGCGTTTGTTAAGGTACCCCATGCAAGGCTTATTGAGAAAGTAAGAAGGCATGGTGTCCAAGGGGATATTGTTGTGTGGAATCAGAGCTGGCTGGCCCACAGAAGGCAAAGAGTGGTTGTCATATTCTGTGTGGAGTCGGTGACCAGTGGTGTCGCTCAGGGATCTGCACTGGGACCCTTTCTCTTTGTGATTTTTATAAACGACCTGAATGAGGAAGTGGAGGGCTTGGTTAGTACGTTTGCGGATGACATAAATGTTGGGGGTGTTGTGGATAGTTTGTAGGGCTGCCAGAGGTTACAGAGGGACATAGATAGGATGCAAAGTTGGGCTGAGAAGTGGCAGATGCAGTTCAACCCAGGGAATTGTGAAGTGGTTCATTTTGGTCGGTCAAATATGATGGTGAAATATAGTATTAATGGTAGGACTCTCGGCAGTGTGCAGGATCAGACGGATCTTGGGGTCCGAGTCCATAGGACGCTCAAAGAGGCTGCGCAGGTTGACTCTGTGGCTAAGAAGGCATATGGTGTATTGTCCTTCATCAATCGGGGAATTGAATTTAGGAGCCGAGAGGTATTGTTGCAGCTCTAAAAGTCCCTGGTCAGACCTCACTTGGAATACTCTGCTCAGTTCTGGCCGCCTCACTACAGAAAGGATGTAGAAGCCATAGAAAGGGTGCAGAGGTGATTTACAAGGATGCTTCCTGGAATGCGGAGCATGCGTTATGAAAGCAGGTTGAGGGGACTCGGCCTTTACTTCTTGGAACGACGGAGGATGAGAGAGGACCTGATAGAGATGCATAAGATGATGAGAGGTATTGATCGGGTAGATAGTCAGAGGCTTCTCCCCAGGGCTGAAATGGTGGCGATAAGAGGACATTGATTAAAGGTACTGGGGAGTACATGTAGAGGAGATATCAGGGGTAAGTGTTTTTTCCCTCAGGGAGTGGTGAGTACGTGGAATGGGCTGCCGGCAACGGTGGTGGAGGTGGATACGATAAAGCCTTTTAAGAGATTGTTGGATAGGTACGTAGAGCTGAGAAAAATAGCGGGCTCCCGGTAAGCCTAGTAATTTCAAGGGGAGTGGCATGTTTGGCACAGCATTGTGGGCCGAAGGGTCTGAATTGTGCTGTCGCTTTGCTATGTTTCTAGAACATCATGGATGCCTAAGAAATGAGGTAAGAAATAGTTGGTCTTGGATTTTATGCATATTACGAGGTCGGAGGTATTTGCAGACATGAAGCAGATTGGGTGGCAATTCCCCAGGCCCTGTCCAAGTGCACGGGCGGAACACATGGGAGGCCAGGGTAAAACACACTTGATATATCCTAGGCCACGCTTGGAGTATTGTCTACAATTCTGGCTGTCCCATTCGAGGACGGATGTGCCGTCTTTGGAAAGGGTACAAGAGAGGTCCACAAGGATTCTCATTAGAGTGATGAGCTGCATGAGATTGCACAAAGTTGGGTTGTTTTGTCTGGGGCGTCGGAGCCTGAGATGAGATCTGTCACACATTCTACAGTACATTCACAGAAAGTGTCTGCCGTCGGTTCTGTAAAGTCTCACATCAGAACTTGTTGATTGAATGCATCTGCCAAGTTTATTTGATAATCGTACTCTGTTCTTGGTCGGTCTATGGTCAATGAAAGGTTCAGATGACGAAATCCCCGGATGTGTGCACGAACACTGTAATTATCTTCTCCAATGGAGCCATAAAAGCGATCGCCCTTTTTGAGAAGCTGAAACGTTGTTGAGAAAAGAGTCACAGGATCCACAGTGTTAAACAACACGGAAGCAGGCTGTTCGACCCAACTTGTTCATCCTGGTAAAATAGCCCACCGAATCTCGTCCCACTTGCCTGTGGAAACACTTGCGTGTGGCCCCAGAACACTACGTTAAAATATGCATTTGAAGGTGTGTTTCGATGTACATGTGACTAATAAAGACATCGTATCTCATCTTATCTCATTTCCCTTCCAGACAAACCCACCAGACCCGCCAATATTCTTGTGATTTTTTTCTGCATCCTCTCTGTCTGCAGTTGGAAATAGAATTGGAATTGGTTTTTTATTGTTACATGTACCAACGCACAGTGAAAAGACTTTCTTGCACACCGTTCATGCACTCATTTCAATGAACAATACACCGAGGTGGTGCAGGGAATGTAGAATAAAGTGTAACTGGTACAGATAAAGAGAACTGCAGGTGAACAATTAGGTGCAAGACCATAAAGAGGGACAATGTGAGGTCAAGGGTCCATCTTATCGTACGAGGAAACCGTATGGTAGTATAATAACAGAGGCAGAGAATCTGTCCTTGAGCCTGTTTGTATGTACTTACAGGTTTCTTTTCTATCTTCTTCCCGAGAAGACGGGAAAGAAGAGAACATCGGGGGTGGGTTTTTGATCATGCTGGCTTATCTACGGAGGCAGTAAAGGTGTGGACAGAGTCCATGGAGGGGAGGCTTCCGTGATGTGCTGTGCTGTGTCCGGAACTCTCTGCGATTTTTTGCTGACATGAAAGTCAATTTTGATGCAATTTGCTCAGTGGATTGAATGAAACAACCAACGACGTACCTGGATACCTATTTGTTCACTTTCTTTTTCAAACTTCTCAAGATCTTCTCTTGTGACTGATATTTCACGAGTGCAATTTAACATCAGGTGTGCTTGTGGATGCCCTTGTTGTCGACATTTGTGATGTTTGTTCAATGACTTCAGTTACAGCTCGTTGCAGTGAAGCCTGAAAATGTCATCTGGGATTTGTTTCTGATCAATTTAAGGAGCTTCCGGCACAATGCCACTTCACATTTGATATCCCCAAAACAGGTACTGTCCGTCTTGACTGGAAGTGAAACCATGTTGCCGACGAACTTTATTCAGGGAATCCGCGAAATTATGCGGACGAAAAAACTTATTCAGGACTTACTGAAGATATCCTATCCTGTTCTCACTGATGTTAGTATCCCTGGTAAACTCTGACATCCCAACCTATTTAAAATTTGGTTATAATTTACTTCGCAAAAGTCAGTGAATAACGACCCAGTGAGTTTGAACTTTTCTCGATGTTTTTCTGTCACAGTGTTGATCCAGATCAAACTCACAGAGAACCCAAATGCGGCACACCAATATATGACTGGAGTCAGGATACTTCCTCAGGACAAACACAGGCAATAACTGGAAGGAATCTTGCCTTGGAGATCAGAAGA
>JARFYF010000119.1:31198055-31213301 GCA_030265395.1 Rhina ancylostomus | reverse complement strand
CTGCCAAGAAATTTGACTTATCTGTTCATGGTTTTGTGTATTAATATTGCACCTGTCTTAAAATGCTTGCATCTATTGCTTGTTGAAGTCTCACCCATCAAATAATTGGTCTGTGCACTTCCTGTCATCATTTGCCTGAATCCAGATTTCTTTTCCTGCTGTGTTTCCCTGATAACTTGATGTCAACTTTATGTGCGCCTTTATTGTTTAACAACAGAAGTGAATCAAAAGATTATGATTCTTGACCTTACCAAATAACTCCCAATCAAATGACCATTGCAAAATTGTTTAGGTATGCAGAAACTCTGTTATGAATAAAAAAGTATACACGATAGTTTTGAAAATCAAAAAACTACAGATGCTGAAAATCGGACATGAAAACGGAAAAAGTTGGAAACACTCAGCAGGTCAGGCAGCATCTGTGGAAAGAGAAACAGAGTTAACGTTTCAGGTCAAAGACCTTCCATCAGTTCCACAATAGTTTTTATTTCACCATAGTTTTTATTTTAAAAAAGTCATTGTCAGAAGCCCTCTACAAAGTCAGTGAACTATAACACAGCTCACAGACCTCTTAATTCATGGGCTTCATTTTGATTTCTGGGGCCTTGGGACTATCAAAGGCCACTGAGCATGATCAGCTCTCTTAGTCTTTCTGTGGGGGCGTCCCCAGTACACTTTGCTTTATTACCTCCTCCCATTCCATTTTGCCCTAAAATCCTTAACATTTTCTGCAGTTGTCCCCCCACCCCCACTGTTCTTCCTCTTGTGGTGGGTCAGCAGGTGAATGGCATGGCAACTGCCTACCTAACCAGCTTTAACCGATGTGAAAAGTTCAGGTAGAATTTTAATACTCTTGAAAGGGAGCAAAGCCAGGCTCACAATCTCTTAGAGCAAGGATGTTTTAATTTTGTTTGGAACTTCTGATTTGGCATTAGTATTTTACACAGCACTGATTTAGTATGCTGAAAATCCCTGAAGCCCAATTTTTAGGCATGTATATTTGACACAAATTGCCGGACAGTCAAAAAGACAGCCAAGAGCAAATGTCAATTCAACATCTGGGACCTTGTGCACCTCAGGTTCCAAGTCCAGGTAAATCTTTTTAAACAAACGTAGTAATTGCTACCCACATTTTAAGGAGACTAGATTGGCCCTGATTGAGTAAGAAGAGCTCAGTATTTCACAGTTGACTGAAAACAGATGTGAGGATCCCTATTCAATTTGACAAAGTACCTAAAGCCCTGGATGCTACCTTTCCTGCCTTTACACACACAGCCTACGGAGAGATGCCAACAGACATTGTTTGTTGTATGGCCTGTGCCAATTAGATAATATTTACCCTATATTTGAATAGAGGCCATTTAGGTTTGTTAAACTGTTAATACATTCTCATTCAAGACTGTGTTGTTTGAGGGCCCTCAGCTGGAAAATTCAGGAGAACATGAGACCCAATAAATTTATGTGCTACAGATAAGGCCATACATCAAAAAAGGACTATTCCTTGTGAATTCTGCTATTAGCACAATTATGCCTGTTCTATACCAGTAAACTGAGCCAGCATCAACCAACCACTCTCCTGAGAATTCAAAATGATTTGATACAAATACAAGAGATGCAAAAAAATATTGCTGTAGGCTGGGAAATGAATAGTGTAGTGCCACCTTTCTGTAAACTTTTCAATTTGATTTCAATTGTGAACCATAGGGAGAGTCAAAGACTCAATGTGAGTTGCATGATATCTTTGATTTTCCTTTTGGTCATTGATGTGTCTGATGTGCTAATGCATGGAGGAGCACTTAGAACTGAGAATAATGAGGGGATTAAGATAAGATATATAGCGATCTCCTGTACAAAATCAATTATCGACATCCATCCTAGATAATAAGAAATACATGTTTAAATTGTGTTTTCTTTGCAACAGAGTCCTTTAGTATTCTACAGATGAATTTGGAATGTCAGTAAAAAAACAATCAATAATGGTAATTAATATTTAATTTCAGTCAGCTTGATGTGAATGAAATTAATACAGTCTATTTAACTGTAATATCATTAGCCTTTCTTAGTGTCACAATGCAAAAAATCAATGATAACAAGCAAATAACATGCAAATAGAACAAACAAGGATAACATTGTGGTTGATTTTATAATACTTCCTCCCACATTTAATTAATGAAATATGAAATGACTCACAACTATTTTCTGCAATCCTGTAAGCCTTGATATTAGCTCATTGATGGGTGAGCTATTTTTAACTCCAGCTTGTGCAGGGAAATTGGGATTCTGATTTAAATTTAACTTCTACAGTTATACTCTTCAGCTTCATCAAGCAAGTTCAGCCTCACTTTTGCCTCTATGTACCCCCAACCACCATCGCCAATAAACAATCCCATGCCGCCCTGTTCAGATACTCATCTGCAGCCTGTTCCCTCCAATAGCCAAAAGTCATCCCTGAATGTTGCCAGTTATAGCTTTTTGTGCTGCTTTTCCTGCCCAGCAGATGTCCAGTTTGTCAATCTGCCCATCAGCCTGTAAACAATATTGAGAATGAGGTCCTGCCTTTAAATCCACCTCCCGTTTCAGCTTTTGACCTCTTCTGCTTCTTCCTCACCTCCTTATCAATATCTGGACCAGATTTCAACTTCCTTCTGATGGACGAACAAACATTGCTGGAAGAGAACAAATATCTGACTACCAGATAAAAAGAGGTGAAACATTGACCCTGTACCAAATGAAGATCTTGCTCTCCAGAGTGCTGAACTATATAAAGCAGAGATTATTCTTTAATGTTGAACTGAGATTCCCACAATACTGCAAATTTTTCTTTCTTTTTCAGAGCAGATTTCACAGGTTTTCATAAGCAGAAAAGTTAGCTGAGTGTATTTTAAATCTGAAGAATTAATCAAACTGTTCAATCTCTCTGGTACTGCAGAAGTTATATCCTGGCAACAAAGTTGCTCTTTCAATAATAAATAACACATTGACTTGTGAAAGGGGTACTTGTCTTTAACGTTAACCATCCTCTGATGCAGATAATGATCAGTAAGAATTCCATGAAGCCTAGTTAGCCCATATAATGTTTATGTATCTCAACTTTTCTTCAGATCGACCAGCTGGAGTCACGCCTGAAACAACATGGCTGTACGGATGAATTGGGAAATCACATGAATGAAAATGATAATTGGAAAAAAGAAGATTGTACTTCCTGTTGGTGTAAGGTATGGATTAGATTACAGATAATATTCAGTTGTGCAATGCAGAACATTTAAAGTATTAGCATTTCCAGGGTTATTAAGTGTGTATTTTTCATCTTGAAGTGATCTTGAAGTGATGAATGCCAGATCTAACCTAAAGTTGATCAGTTAATTGAAGTTATATGTGTTATAGAATAACAGAGCAAAATTCAACTTTGAACAGTAGTGTTACATCCATGTATGGGTATTAGTCAGGGGCTCTAGCTACCTTTGTACATTTAATTCCATTGATTTTGATGGAGCTCAATATGCAGAGGTGGGTATTCTTCCCTTCACCTGGACCCAAAATTTCAACTGTCCATTTCCCTCCACAGATACTGACTGACCTGCTGAGTTCCTCCAGTATTTTAATTTTTGTTCCAGATCCCAGCATCTGCAGTCTCGTGTGTCTCTGGGTAATATTCCCAGCTGACAGTACAAATGGCTAGTGCTGGTGACCAAAGACAAATCATTCCCTAGATTGTCTTTAACATTACACTATACAGAGAAAATAAAATCACTCAACACGTATATGCTGATGTTACGTTTCACTGACTTCCTTCCACCTCAGAAAGGAGGTGCACCTTGTTTTGCGTTCTTTGTTCCTGGTGTATTTGTGTATAGCTCTGCAATGGACTTTGCTGAATGTTAGGAATCCACAGAGCTCACATGTCCACAGATATTCCTGGAATTGTCTATTAAGCGCATGATTGTCCTATTTTAATTGGAGATCCATTTTCTTTACTTCCATTTCAAGACATCATCTTGACTTAAAACACCCAACAGAAAAATGGCACAATTGCATTAGTTGCCAGCTTTACAAGCCATCTAATTTTATTTTCCACTAATGCCCACGAAGGGAAAAGCAGTTAATAAATCTGACTGTAATACATTTACTTAGTGATTGGTGAGATTAAAAATTACACTCCTCTGAATCAGTGGGGGTTCAAAGCTCAACCGCTGCAATGAAATCAAGGTCCCTGTATTTTTATTCCCAACTCTCAAACAGATGCCCAATATCCACCAGTTAGAGAAGGGAAGTGGGCAGGAAGAACCAGAAATTTGCTTGGCACAGAGGATGTTTGACATGATTGGCTGCCAAGCCATGCCAGAGTTGACAGAAGAGCATGTCTTTAACACAAATTTCAACAAAACATGAGTACCTCTGTACTGTTATTGTTTTTACCTGTACTACATCAATGCACTCTGTACTAACCCAATGTAACTGCACTGTGTAATGAATGGATCTGTATGATTGTACAAGTGAAAATAATAAACCAATACCAATACCCTTGCCCAGGACCTCTTCATGTGAACATTTAATCATCACCTTCACTGTGTGCTTACATGTGATGTGACAATGCTTGTACTCTAGCTTCCACTGTGAGGACTGGATCTCCCCTTCCCATGGCCTCTTGACTTTTTTATAAGGAGGAGGTGTTTCTTACCCATCTCTTACTTAACAAGACATTCACAGAGGAAGCAGAGATGCAGGGCACTTTTACAAAAGTTACAATGAAATGTAAATTGATAAAGTTGGTTTATTATTGTCACGTGCCGAAGTGTAGTGAAAAACTTGTCTTGCATACTGTTCATATAGATAAATTCATTACAACAGTGCATTGAGGAATAAAGTGTTACAGTTACAGAGAAAGTGCAGTCAGGTAGACAATAAAGTGCAAGGCCATAGTGAGGTAGATTGTGAGGTCAAGTGTCCATCTTAATGTACTAGGGAACCATTCAACAGTCTTATAACAGTGGGATAGAAGCTGTCCTTGAGCATGATGGTACATGCTTTCAGGCTTTTGTATCTTCTGCCCAATGGAAAGGGGGGGAAGAGAGAATGTCTGGGATGAAGGGTTGTCGATTATGCTGGCTGCTTTACTGAGGCAGCAAGAAATGTAGACAGAGTCCATGGAGGGGAGGCTTGTTTCCATGATGCTCTGGGCTGCATCCACAACTTTCTGCAGTTTCTCACGGTCATGGGCAAAGCAGTTGCCATGCTAAGCCATGATGCATCCAGACAGGATGCTTTCTATGGTGCCTTGATAGAAATTGGTGAGGTTCAAAGGGGACATGCCAAATTTCTTTAGCCCCTAGAGGAAATAGAGGTATTGGTGAGCTCTCTTTGGGTCTGGCATCAATGTGATTGGACTAGGACAGGCTATTGGTGATGTTCACTCCCAGAAACTTGAGGGTCTCAACCCTCCTGACCTCAGCACCTTTGATATCCCAGATCTGAATCATTAATTCTTTCCACAGAAGTTGATTTGCCAGCTGTGATTATGTAGCATTTTGTGTTTTTAGATTTCAAGTATATGCAGTATTTTTAAATTTCCCTTATTATTACTACCTGCCTTCAGTTCATTGTATTTTCCTGGCCGCTTTTAGTTCCATTTACTGTTTTTCTGATGGATAATTAGACTTTGCACCAAGGGTAGTAGCATTGTCTCACATAGAAACATTGCTGCAGGTTCATTAAGATAAATTACAGTAATATTGGTGGAAGATCCACAGGAAAACTCAGATCAGCATAAACCACTGTCTTTCACCTTTTCTCAAACTTCAGCCCCAGCTGAATACCTTGGATGAGTTTGCAGGTTTGACTGCTGAGCATACTGGTCTGAGTAATCAGCAATTAAAAATCTGCCTGCCCTCTTCACAACTTCAATATGGCACAATAAATTCCCCACTGTGAAGAATAAAAATTGACAACTGTGATGAATGGTTGAAAGGCAGTTTTCCTACAGGAGTGTGCATTGGCAATGACAATTATTATAGCTGGAAACATACCCTGACACTTATTCTGTCACTTCTGTTTCCTAGAATGGCCAAGTTACCTGCTATGTGGAGAAATGCCCCCTTCTGAAGTGCACCAAAACTATCAAAAAGAAAGGGAGATGCTGCCCTGTCTGTACAAAGTCAAAAAGCAAACAATGATCATCCGAGCAGTTCTGAGAAAAGCTGTCGTCTGGGGGAAAGCAAAGAACAAAACAATTCTTAGCCTTTTGCATCACCTACTGATGTCCAAAAACAAAGTCGGAGAAAAGAAAACAGAAGAAATTTCTATGCACATTCTGGCTTCTGCTGCCTTTCTGCACTCATCCCCTTTTCCATTTTAAGCAATGTCTCACATGCAAGAACATGTCAGTTTAATCAAAGTACAAAAGTGGCCCTTGGTAATGAATTATGAACTAACCTACTTGCAGTCTGAATGTTAAGCTGTTCACACTAAAAGAGTATAATGATATCTTTAAAAACCATTACAATTTATCACTGTGTCAAGATATCCTTTTATGTTAAAACATATTACATAGATAACACAGGATTGCATTTTTATTAAGTTATTATTTGAAACAGTGATAAATATTATGGTAAAGTTCACTGAGAAGTGATTATATTGTCTTTGTGTACACTGTCCAGAGACTAACCATTTGGTATTTTCCATCTGTGTGGTCAGAATATTGTTTATGAGGAAGCTTTAAAAGCCATGATAGTAATGGTGTAATGATCCATTACTTTCCTTCTACCAAATGTACCTCACACCTGCACAAAACCAGGAATGTACTGTGCAAAAATATGGTGCTGATCATTTTGCCTCAAAAGTGAATTATTGTCAGGTTATATTTTTGTTTCTAATTTTATATAGGTTTTGTATCGATTCAACTATAGTACCAAATATAATGCTGATTTGATGTAACATTTTTGATGTCAGTTATAAAGCCTAGTATTAAAGTAATTAAATACCAGGCTTTACGTTATCATTTTAAGCATTGTACAGTGATTTTTTAAAAAAATGATTAAAACACATTTCATGAACACTATGAATGTTTTATGTGACATCATATGCTTTGATAAATGGTGCTGCACATGGTGAAACTTACAACTATACAGATGCAGTTCTTTCTTGAAGAATAATTAATATTATTTAAAAAGATTGCAAGATTGTAGGCAAATTGTTATCAATGACCTTGATACTTTAATAATTTTCATTCTTAAATGTATTTCACTGCTCATATTTATACACTAGATTTGACAATTTTAGTGCATTCATTAAAGTAGAAATATAAAGATTATATTTATCTTTATATATTCATGTGACTTTTTAAAATAGTAATTTTATTTATATTAATGCACCTGACAAAATAAAAGCCTAACCTGGATCTGATAAAATCTTATCAGGTATTGACATCACTGTTCTGAATGCCCACGTTTGCCAATGCAGTTTCTTTTTAATTAATGTCATTATTATTCAGGAATGATACTAAATATAGAAAGTTTTAGCTTCAGTATACAATGTTAACCAAGGAATAAATATTAAGCAGGTGAACTCCCCTACTCTTCATAATGGTGCCATCTTTTCTATTATATCCACTTGTTTTGTGCTCAAATCTCTGGAGTAGGACTTGAAACCACAATCTTCTGACTCAGAGATGAGAATGCTACTTGTAAGTCACAGCTGATACCTTTTAACTTTCCTTTTAGATTTTTTTGCTTATCGAAAGTGGCCCTAGCTTCTCAAGTTTCTACTTATCAAAAGGGGAAGCTAGAAAAGGAGAAAGGAAAGAGGGTTATGTTAATTGGGTTGGATGAAGTAAATGGGTGAATGGAAGCTAATGTGAACTATCAGCATTGACACTGAGCAGCTGGCTTTTTTTCTCTCCTGCTATTCTGTGTAACAACATTCATCAAAATGTTTCTTTTTTATATAATGTACAAGCCTTCTGCATACCAGCTATGGCTTTAGTGTACAACAAAATGTACTGTAGATTTTAAACAACTTTTTTATAAAGTTACAATGACACCACGATGCTGATGTTGTCTCTGAAAATTATATTTGGTCTGAGTACATTTCAGTGATTACATTTTGTCTGTAGTGTCAGCAAAATGCACACTATTAAACAATTTTAATGTGAAGTGACTAAAGTGCTTTATTGGCAAAGTTTTAGTACAGAAAAATATTGACTCAGCCATTATTTTTAGATAAACAAATACAATGCATTACTGTTCACATTAAGTGAAGGTAAATATCTTCATTGCTATCTACTCAGGCAGTTTCTTGGTGCTGGAGATGACTTAGAGGACATCGAGCTGGTGTAAATTGGTGGAAGGATTGGAGGATGACTGTTTTACTCAGTGATTAACAGGGGTCTAGAATTAACTGCCTGAAAGGCTGCTGGAGACAGAAAACTTCAATTTGTTTATAAAGTACCTGAAAGATCACTTAAAGAGCTGTAACCTTTATATCTTTGGACCAAGAGCTGGGAAATTAGTTTTGGCTATCCATTTGGAAATCCAATTTGCATGCAATGAGCCAACTGGGCTTTCCTTTAGGAACATAAGAAATAGGATAAACAAAGTGCCATTGGAGTCTTCTTGCCTGCCCCATCATTCAACATGATCATAGCTGATCATCTATTTCAATACCCACCTGTTCCCACCTACCTCCCATATTCATTGGTTTCTTTATCATTAAGAAATACATCTACTTCCTTTCTGAATATATTTAATAACTTGGTCTCAACTCCCTTCTGTGGTAGAAATATTCATAGGTTCACCATGCCCAATATCCTGAGGCTGTGAGTCCTGTTCCAGCCATCAGGAACAATCTTCCTCTATCTAATCTGTCATCTCCTGTTAAAATTTTCTCGGTTTCTATGAGATCCCCTCTCATTCTTCTGAACTCCAGTGAATATAGGTCTAATTGACCCAATTGCTCCTCATACATCAGATCTGCTACCCATGAATCAGTCCAGTGAACCTTCATTTCAGTTCTTCTATGGAAAGAATATCCATCCTCAGATAAGGAGACCAAAACCACAGACAAAACTCCAGATGTTTCACCAAGGCCCTGTAAAATTGCAGCAAGACATCCCTGCAACAAAGGTAAACATAAAATTAGTCTTCCGAACTATTTTCTGCACCTGAATGCTTACTTTCAGCAACTGGTGTAAAAGGACACTCAAATTTTGTTGTACCTTCCATTTTGCAATCCATCTCCTTTCAGATAATAACGTGTCTTTCTATTTAGGAACCAAAATACATAACATCACAGTTATCCACGTTAAATTGAATCTGTCATGCATTTACCCTCATGCTCAGTTTATCTAAATCAGACTTCTGTTTAATCCACACCTCACCTTTTTTCCATGTACTTATCTGTGCAGAGAGATATTTAATTTAATACCTGGTGATCTCAATCATGCAAAGTGATCAGAAGGTATATTCCATTTGAAGTAGCTTGAAGAGCTGTTCATATGTTTAACAAAATTAATTGTCAGCTTGTGATGTTAAACCATAGAACCCTAGAACAATACAACACAATACAGGCCCTTCGGCCCACCGTGTTGTGCTGCCCATCAAACCACCAAGGAGAGAGCTGCAGCATGTATCACTGAGTCACAGGGCATAGAAATAGGCCCTTCAGCCCATCATGTCCAGGTCAACCATCCAGTACCTATCTAAACTAATCCCATTTAGCAGCACTTGTCCATAGCTTTCTCTGCACATGTGGTTCAAGTGTCTGTCAAAATACTTCTTAAATGCTATGAAAGTATCTGCCTTTGGGAACTTTAAGGAATTGTCCTCTCCCCCAGATGACTATTTTAATGCACCATTGATGATATTGAAGCAATTTCTCCACTGGACAGATAAGAGAGGGAGGAGATTTCAAGCCAAAATGTTAATGAAAGCACAGAGGTGAATTTCACAACTCTGTCATCTGTTACAACTCAAACTCAAAAAGGAATAAAACTTGCAGCCTTAACAATGTCCTTTCATGTTTAGAGAGTTCTATGCTGATTTTAACGAACATACTTGATGGAACATTGTGCAAGAGGTAAAGTTGTTTCAAAAAGTGACAGCACTAAAGAGAACATTGTTTCAACAGAAGTGGGATTTGCTAAAATCTGCCTTGCAGCCATTATTCTGATTGAAAGAAAGAATAAAGACGTGGTATATAAAATGCAAGAACCTTAAATGAAATATCAGGTAAGTTTTTATCTCTGACCTGCTTTCAAGGTCAATTAGCTAAGCCAGAAAGCATTTTAGCAGAAACCTCTTGCACTAATCTTTTATCTAATTTTTTGATAGCTTCTTCTGCCTTTTTCTTTCACCAGTCAACCTTCTCCATTCTCTTTCACATCCGTGAATTCTTAATGTTTATATTAACAAAATAGTAAAAATGTACCACATCGGCTAATTTATATTTCAGTAGTAATGCTAATTGTAATCACCACCATATGCTAAAACTTCATTCTATGTATTATCCTCTCATTAGGTTATTTGCAGATCTATAATAAACTATCATAACAATTTGATATTTGTAATACGAAAATTGTGTTTTATTGATGGATTAGTTTTATTAAGCCAAACTCTTTCTCCACATAGAACTGTTAGTTTTAAGATTTCCCATTTTCACACTGCTTCAAGTAGTTTTTCATCATCTGCTTCCCACGTCCCTCACAACACACAATATTCGTTCAGTGAAAGTGAGCAGGTACCATTGCAATGCCCTGTTGTTTTTGAATGAGCTGCAGGCAGTTGTACAGCGGTTGATTGGCACCTTTTTTTAAATTTTCATTTAAATGCAAACTCTTGATTTTCTGCTTTTCTAAGCTCTCCCATATTTCCCTTGTGATAATGCATAGTACTGAGTGTTAAACACCAAAGCACATTGCCATTGGGCCAATGCCACGCTGTCATGATTTATCGACATGTTGGTGGTATTGCAATGTAATTTAATTAATCCACTGAGAAGTATTGTGCAAGAGAGGTGGTGAGTTCATAAAAATTGAATTGCAAATTACACACTACGTCATTACACAAGTAACTGAATCACCTAAATTAGTTACATTGGCTTTGTTAAGAAACTTTTATAACATAGCAAAGTAAAATTTCAGGAACAAAGCAACAGAGCAACAAGGTAGAAACAAGTCACTGCAGTCAGCTTACTTTTCAAAGTTACCTACTAATTATAAAGTAACCATTTTCATAAATTAAGTTGATAGAATAATTTGATGATTTTAACTGTCATTGCATTAAAGTTACTCAAAGGCCACATGTAATTGCTAGGAAGCTTTCCAGATAATTTCCCATGCTCATTATTTAATATGTTGCAGCTAAACCATAGATTTATTCAAGCAAAACAAATATAACCTTAGATTTTGACTGAAATAGTTATGTGGAACTCTGTTAGGAATGCCACAATCTGAACGCAAACCTTGTTTTTCTCTAATTAAAACATCTACTTTCCATCAAAAGAAATGCTGACTTTTTACAGCATGATTAAATACCTGCCAACAAGGCAGCACGGAGTTCTACAGCTACATGGAAAAACTCTCCCACAATCCAGCATCCAAAAACTGACTCACTTGCCCTGTTTACACAGCTGGTGGCAATTCAGTTGGCAGCCTCCAAGCATGAGCTGAACATTTCTGCTGCAAATTGAGGTGGCTGATTCAAAACTTTACAATGGTAATTTGTAACAGAAAACATTGTTGGGAAAGCACACTCACACACACAAGACAGGACTTCAAATTCCACCTACATCTGGCATAATATACCAGAAGTATACCATAATATACTTCTGGTATATTATGCAAATATGATCTAGAAGACCTACTCCTGTCATCCTTCACTGGAATGGCCACACAAACAAGTAGGGTGATAAAGAAGGCATATGGCATGCTTGCCTTCATTGAGTTTAAGACAAGGAAGTTGTGCTGAAGCTTAACAAAACATTGGTTGTTGTGTGCCATTCTGGTTGCCCCATTATAAGAGGGCTGTGGAAATATTGGAAAGGGTGCACAGGAGGTTTGCCAGGATGCTGCCTGGATTAGAGGTTATGAGCTATGAAGAGAGGTTGAACAAACTTGGGTTGTTTTCTCTGGAGTGCCGGAGGCTGAGGGGAGACCTGATAGAAGTTTATAATGGTATGAGAGGCACAGGTAGGATAGACAGTCAGAATCTTTTTCCCAGGGTAGAAATGTCAAATACCCGAGGACATGCAGTTAGGTGAGAGGAGGAAAGTTTAAAGGGGATGTGCAGACAAGTTTCTACCCAGAGAGCGGTAGGTTCCTGGAAGGGGCAGCCAGGGGTTAAGGTGGAAGCTGATAGAATAGTGGCATTTAAGAGGCTGTTAGACACATGAATATGCAGGGAATGGAGGGATATGGATTATGTACTGACAGAAGAGATTTAGCTTAATTCGGAATTGTGTTCAGCACAGGTGTCATGGGCTGAAGGGCCTGTTCCTGTGCTGCAATGTTCTACATTATATGTTTACCTCCCTGGCATCCTGAAACCAGGCATAATTTTTGTTTGGTGTTGTGATACAAGAAAAACTTTGGTCAAGAATTACAGATCATATAAAATGGCAGAGAAATTCCTCAACACTCCACTCTCTCGCCTGGTGCTACTATACTGGAAGTGTATCATATACTGTGTTAACACCTATCACTAAAATCTCCATTGTCCCTCCAGCAAGACAGCAGTAGTGGAGTAGAAGCACCCCGAGCAATATTTGTGACATTACTATAAGCTCTATATTGGGTCATATATAACATTTCTCTTAAATTATATTCATAAACTTGGTTATTTACAATTGGGACTGCACTATCTTTCACACCACAACTTCTGGCTTCCTAAATTGGATATATGCCATTGTTTCTTCATGGTCACAGGGACAGAACCTCGCAACTCGCTATCTAAGTTTTATAAGAGTACCTTTATTGAAAGGATTGCAATTGTTCTAATAGGCAGGTTGCCACCAGCTTCTCAAATTCAATAAGGAAAAGGAAACAAATGTTGGTCTTATTTAAGATGTTCATACCTAGAGTGTTTGCAATAATGACTGAGTTCTTTCTGAAATCCAGACAGAGATACATTAGAGTATTCTAAGATAAAGAAAGGTTTTAGTTTTTCTTCTTCATTCTCTTGTTACCCTGTGATTCAATCTAACCACAGCTGAATAAAATAACCAGTTGTCTTAGATATGAAAGTGCACTAATCAGTGAGAAGCAAGATCACATAATCCAAGAAGAATGAACATTTGAGTTCTAATCAGTGTTGAGATTTTTCACCCTGTTTGTTGGTGGTGCTGACATAATTTCAACAGCTTCATTTAAGTAACCAATTACATGACAATGGGCACATATGAAGACAAGTTTGGAACTGTAAATTATGTTTGGAATTCTACAATAGTTCATTAATTCAGAAAACATTCAGATCGTTAATTTAAATATTTGACTTTATTCCCCTGGATTGATTTTGAATTCTTCTTATAGTTTGGCTTTAGATAAGATATCTGTATTAGTCACATGTATATTGAAACACACAGTGAAATACATCTTTTGTGTAGAGTGTTCTGTGGGCAGCCCGCAAGTGTCGCCACTCTTCTGGCACCAACATAGCACGCCCACAACTTCCTAACCTGTATGTCTTTGGAATGTGGGAGGAAATTGGAGCACCCGGAGGAAACCTACGCAGACATGGGGAGAACGTACAAACTACTTACAGACAGTGGCCGGAATTGAACCTGGGTCGCTGGCGCTGTAAAGCGTTACACTAACTGCTACGCTATATGCCTGCCCTTTGCACTCAGGTGGTTATAGCGTTGAACTTGATTGGCTTGCCTTAACTGTGTACATATATAATTTCCTGGTATATATATTGGTGAAACGTCTCTAAATTAAAGATCACAGCAAGTAACTCCTTCTGAATTCACATGTAATGTCACTCTGTCCATATTAGCTCTGCTTGTGCACATTATTTATTAGTTAACCTACCTACAATATTGTTACCTCAAATCTCTTTTCTGGGAAGTCCGCCTGTATTGTCAGCTCCTTTTTATCATAAATATACCGCGACTGAGGCTCAACTGCGTACGTCTCTTTGATTCATTTGAGCAGGTGCTCCTGAGCCAGCACCTTTCCTATCGTTCTTGGTCAGCAATTAGAGTGGCTCACTGCAATGAGGTAGGAACTTGCTCAGATGAGTGATGAATCCAGAGAGTGTTGCACTCCTACAGCATCTATTGGGCTCCATCATCATCTTTGCTGACCTGGCTGAAGAACATCGCCGGCGATCAATCAATACTTGAAGGAGAATTCCTCCATTTTGAACTTCATCTGTTGCATTTTGAGTTTCTGTTGTTTCTCCCTGCACAGGACTCTCGGCTTCTGGCCTAACTCTATCTCTTCCATTGTTTCTAAATCTCTGTTCACTAATATATCATCTGCTATTGGCATGATACCTTGCAGAGCAATATCCAGTCTTTGCAGAAATTCCTTTGGTGCTGTGTTATTACCAAGTATCAATGTTCTTCAATAGTATATACTAAATGTCATGTTGAAGTAGATTAAACATCAGCTCTTCTCATCAAGCTCTCCATGTCACATCCCATCCCTTGCATCCAGCTCAAGTCAGGCTAAATGTCAAGTTTTAGACAATGTGGCCTGCACATTTGAGCTGACCGAGCATATTGTTGAGGTTGTTGGCTTGGAAAAAGGACCCTACTGGTAGCTCAGTGGATTTAGGGAGCTTTGCAGAGACAGTATTGCTGGTATCCCTTCATTGCTTTGATGTGTCTAGTGTAGGTAGTTTATGAGTCTGAAGCACACAGAAAGACAAGGATCGCTGCTGCCTGGAAGTCCATGAGTTTTTTTGCCAGGTTTGAGACTTTGATCTCTGAACACACTTTTGCCCAGATGGTGCACTGAATGGGGTGGTGAATCCCATTAACAACATCTGGATAAGTTAAGGGCAGTTCCTTAGATATAGGAGTGGTCCAGGTATTCTAGGTTTACATCATATAACTTTCTTAAGGAAGTGGGTGGTCTGTTGTGGTCCCATTGGTTAAAGTCACGACTTGCATCATTTAGTCATGGAAGCAAATTTCTGTGGGCTGCCAAATTTGAGAATGGCATTCCACAATCCTTCTGGTTGAATGGAGTTAAAGGGATTTGTGTGGTCAGAAAAGCCATGTACAGCGGTTGTTGCTTCCCTTTGTATTTCT
>JARFYF010000119.1:31164585-31180708 GCA_030265395.1 Rhina ancylostomus | reverse complement strand
CACCCTCCCTATTTTAAGAAGGGGGCTGAATGCTAGTTTTAGGTTGCCAACCCCAGATGCCTTAATCCAGTTTTAACGCTGATGGTTTCAAGCATTCTTGAAGCACAGGACTTTCTTCCCCAAAACTAGATTACATTGTATTGATTTTATACCTGTGATTGAGTTGACATCATTTAACAACTTCTCCAAAATCTCTGAAATTGCTCGGTATCATTAGAAATATTCAATATATTCCCTGTGAAATTCAAGGGCTTGAACTCAAAAGAGTGATAATTTTATGGGCCACCCGTTTTTTGTAGATTGCAATCGGATTTTTATCTTTCACCTGAACAGTGTGGTGTCAGTCTGACATTTTATAAGCAATGCACTTTTGACAGTCCAGCAATGAAGGATTAATCTCGCCTCTGTCCTCAACTGTGCAGTGGAGTTTGGATGACATCATCCTGACCTGAGGCGAAATCACAATCAACTGAGACAATGTTGCCCTCTTGCACTTGAGTCCTTCAATCTAGTATTCTGCAGTCACTACTTTCATTGAGTCTCTTTCTATTCTTCACACCAAACACTGTTTGTTGGCTCTCCCATTTTGTAAAGAAGGATTATTCTATATTTCCCATGGCTCAATATAGTAACTGGTCTCCTAATCCTTTTGCAGTGACCTGTCACCCATATTGCTCTAATCCAGATTACCATCAACTTCAAACAGAATTGCATCTTTTTCTGCTTCAACTTTTTATTATTAATGTTAAAAAGAATGAATTGGAACTGCCTGATAAAAGGTATTTTCCAAAATATTAATCTGTGATTCTATTTAATATGCTGACTGATTCACAATCCCGGTATTATGTTTTTATTTAAAAGTCAACTCACAACATGCTTTCAGGAAAAGGAGGGAGACAAATAAAAAAGATCTGTCAGTTGCCGGATGTGTGTAAGAATGGA
Source organism: Rhina ancylostomus (assembly GCA_030265395.1). Taxonomy (NCBI): domain Eukaryota; kingdom Metazoa; phylum Chordata; class Chondrichthyes; order Rhinopristiformes; family Rhinidae; genus Rhina; species Rhina ancylostomus. The sequence continues at coordinate 31,179,766 of JARFYF010000119.1, read as the reverse complement.
ACAGAAAGAAGACTGAATTGAAATTGAGATTTGAAAGATTGCTGCTTAAATATATTTCCAAAAAACATCTATTGAGCATACCTCTATACAATCAAGTTTAAACATATGATAAAAACCTGTTACTAATATCATAGAAATGTTTATTCCCTGCATCTTTGACACTATGTACATCATGCTTATATCTGATCGAAGGGAAGTTGCAGTGGCAATAATTAGCGAATTAAAATTATAATTTCTTCCTATATTTCCTCTTTTCTTGATTTTGACCCTGATGGAGCTGTAGTTGGCTGTTTTATTTGTATGGCATTTTTGAGAGTATGTATTTATAAGTTATGTGCCATTTTCATGCATCATGTTTCAGAATCCAGATGTTTTGTTGATCATGGGGATTTGTGAAGATGGTGCTGGGAGTTGCCTCATAGAGCAGCCATGAGGTATTTCACATTTTCACGGTTCATACTTGGAAATGGCTGAGGTGAAATTTGAGATAAGCTTACTTTAGTAACTTTTCCAATGCATGAGATCATTGTTTAAAATTTAAGAGATGTATAATTAGTATATCTTAGGAAATTGCCCCAAAACAAATAACAAATCTGCAGTATCATAGGAACACACTTCACTTCAGTATGTCAACATTTTCATTTCACAAACAAGTCATTAAGGACTTGTTGATTCATAAGAAGAAGCTGCAGCCCACTCAGTCTTTATAACTATGCAACTTGTATCGATTAGTTAGACCTTCTGACAGAGAAACAGCAGAATTGTTTTTATGTCTATAGATCAATGTGGAAGAAAATGCCTTTTAAAATTGAACTGACCCTGATGTATTACTTAATGTTCCTTTCAGGCATTAGATAAGCATTACAAATATTAAGCATTTACTGTTAAGGTTTATGTTATCATCTGAAACTCAAGTACGGTACATCTTGCAATGCTTCTCACTCTTTATAATTTAGTCTTTAAAACATATTTTTAATAGGATCAATACTGTATGTAAGCAGAACCTCAAAAGTAACCATTTTGTGAATATTGTACAATGCCCTACAGATTTTGAATAGAACTCTGGTGTTCATAGAAACAGAATGACTCATCTGTGGCTATTAATCAGATCTTGCATTAAATCAGAACCAAACACAAACTAAATTCCAGAGATGACATGAGGTTCCTCAGAAAAATGTCCCAGCCCCAATCACTTTCAGCTCCTTCATCAGTGATATTCCCACAGTTATTACATGCAGAGAACAGATGTTTTCTGACATTGTACAACAATCGATACCATTCACCATGGATCCATGACAAAATAATGCCAGTTCAAGGCAATATTTGCAAAATGTTGAATATTCAATGGAATAGTTCATCAGACAGTTTTATGTAAACTGTTTCATTAACTAGTTAAATATTTCATTTAGTTTTATATTGTAGAGTTTGTTCCTTAGATATATTTATGTTGTTGGAATTAATTAATAACTTTGGAAATAATAGTTAAGATCTCATCTATTGGAACATAACTCTATTTTCTTCATTACTGATTTTCATTTATGTACTTTTATTATTAAAATAATTCTTGTAAGAATATTCTGATTCTAGAGCAGTTCAACAAGCACAAGATTAAATATCTTTGTCAGCAACCATTACCTTCCATGGAAGTGAACTACTGATGCTTGCTTGCCAAGATTTATTTTTCATTGCTATGGTAACTAGTTTCTATACAGTATTGTTATGTCCATTTGAACATAATCAGAAGAAATGTCTATTTAGTTTCGTATGTCACCAGGAACTTGAATGAAAAATAATTATATGTAGCAAGTAATTTAATATGTTTCTCCTTGTGAGAGTTTAGCCAAGCGGACTGAATGTGAGCAATTAAATGGTGAAAAGTTGGTTGTACAAATACTTTGAAAAACACTCCAAGTAAGTTCTGGAATTCATTTTTAAGAAAAAAAATTATTAAAAGGCATTGTGTTTTTCATCTTTAGGTTCTCTTCCCATTGCCTGAGTGGTTAAGACGCTAAATAATCAAATTGTGTAAACCGAGATGATTTTGTAACCAATTTCCAGTCTGTGCTGAATTTGTTAACTTTAGCTCCCCCTAATCATATTGGTCTTTGGGCTGCTGGGCTATATAAATGAAAAAAAAAGGCAGGGATTGCTTCTGACTGCTATTCAGTGACATCTGCTGGAAATGTGCATGTGCAATTGCCAGTTTAGGACAACATCGCCTTTGTTGTAGTTCCCCATAGGATCAAGCAGCCTAATAACCTTTAATGTCAAGTCTCACAGCTAAAAAAAAGGCTCTTGGGCCTGCTATACATGGAATCGTTTCTCAGGAAGGGAAAAAAAACTGCTGAGCAAAAGAAAACAGGAAAGTAAGATCTCCTTTTGAGTGTATTCTGAGGAGTATGCATTACCATGCATTTACCCGCTTAATACAATATCATCAAGCAATAGAATACTACCGCTCAGAGAGAGGCCAATCAGCCTGTCATAGCTGCGTCAGCTCCTTGAGAGACCTGTCAAACTAGGACCCAACCTCCAGATTTTTCCCTTTGACTACTGCAAATTAGTTCTCCACGTTCACAGCCTGTAGTTTTATGAATGTACTTATGGAGTTTGTTCCACTGTTCTTTCAGGGGGTGGGGGTAGTTTTGGATCTAAACAACCCAATAAGCAATGCAAAATTCTCCTCATTTCCTCTCTAATCCTTTTTTCAGTTATTTGAAATTTATAACCCGTTACCAGTCTATTTGACATAGAAAATTGCTTCTCTTTCTTCTTCTAAAAATTCTTCATCACTTTGAATAGCCCTACTTGGTGCCCTCTTTTCCTTCTCTGCTCCAAGAAGAACAATCTTAGCTTTCCTAATCTCTCTACAGAACTGAACTCCTCCATCCCTGTATCATCCTGGTAAACCTCTTCAATATCTCTTGCAAGGCCTTAATATCCTTTCTAAAGTGTGGTGCCTAGAACTGCAAGACTTCCTTGTTTCCATGTTCATTCCACAATTTCCGCATTTATGCCTTCTCAACTGCCTTGGGTCTTTCTGGTCTTCCACTCCCTGAAAATGAAAACAATTTAGGTTATAATCCTTCTCCATGTTGCATCTTCCAATTGCAATCCTTCCCATTTAACCACATTAAATTGTATTTGGCACATATCTGACTATTTCATCACTTTATGTCCTCATGGAGTATGCTAATACCTCCCTCAGTATTTATCCTGATGCCAAGTATGGCTCATAAAAATACTTCAACAATTAGATTCTATGTACCCAAGCCTACATTATTAATTTATAAATAACAACATAAGCCCGAATCCAAGCCACAGAGAACTGTCCAATCAGAATAATATCTGTTGACCTCTTCTTTCTGCTTCCTATCCTTTAGCCAATTATATACCCAAGTTACCATTGTCCTTTTAATGACATGCCCATGTTTCTCACATATGCTTTTTACATTGTATTTTATGAAATTATTTTATTTGAAAGTTAATGTATATATCTATCTTCAATTACTCTTTTCAATTACTTCATTAATCATATTAGTCAAATATAATTTGCCTTCAACAAACTTGGACTGGTGATGTTTATAAACCCAATATGGTGTAATAATTCAGTTCTGCCTCCAATTAAACAAAGAGGGTTAAAATGCAACCCAGAGTTTGGGTGCTTTTAGATGGTATTAATACACCCAGCAATATACATTGAAACACCGTGAACAAATAGAGCATGCATAGCAGGAACTTTTTAGATGCCATGTTTAACCAGATGATTAGCCAGCAGAACAATTTATTAACTCTTTGTTGACCCTAGTCTTTGGAAAGGTAGGATCAATGTTTTTCACATTATACTTTTAATCACTGCAAATAATTATCCCCTTTATCCCATTTGCATTATTTCACTGGAAATAACCCAAATGAGATTGTTTATGCACAGACATTTCCATCATTCTCACAGTGAGGCAGAGGGGACACTGGAGAGAGGATTAAGTCATAAAAAAGGAAGCAAGTGATTGGCCAAATAGAATGGGAATTGGGAAGAGCTAAAAAAGGTTCTTAATGCTTCAATAGATCTGTGCTTTTCCTGTGTCCACATTCTGACGTAGTTTGTTTAATTCATTTGTTGGTGGGTTCTTATGCAATGTCTTTATGCAACTCTCACTGGGCTTAATTGTTTTCTATTTGTATATAAAGACAAATCCTGCCCACCATTCTTAATTCTCAGAGGCCCATTTTACACCTGAAAAAATAAGCCAGGTAAAATTGAATCTTTAGACTAATAGTTCTGCCTTCCTTTTAATTGCAATATAATTGAAAAACTGTCTAACCATCTCCTTTAATCACTTCTCTCCTGAGAAATTCGACTAGCTGTATTTTAAACCCACCCAGGTTTTTTGTCAATAACATTGTCTACTTTGATTTCATCTAAAAGAATTGAGTCTGAATTCTCTTCTTTCTAGTATGCTCATTCTTAATTAGTGACCTCCTCATTAAGTTACTGAGGTTTCCTGGGCCACAGGAGCATCTTTGACAGAACAAGTACAAAATCTTGCTTTAGAAAACTGATCAGGCAGCAGCTATTATGAGATTACTGTGCTACAATGTACATGCCACCAGGGGGCAATGTGAAGTTTCATTGGATTGCAATATTCAGGAACAAATGCAGCAATATTCTCAGAGCTGTCCTGATTTTGGCAAAAGTGGGTGACTGAAACCATATTTTTGTGCATAATGTGGGTTCTGCTGTGTATGGTACTTGTGGAGAAGCTCACAGAAAATAGCTGGACATTTTATTTCACAAGATCACACAAGTGTAGTGCACAACCAAAACAAAATCTACAGAAATTTTATGAACTGCAAAATCACATTGAACTTACAGTTTTAAGTACAATTTGCTGATATGGTTTGCACACAGTGGTGAATTTTATACTGTATAATGATATGTGGGAGATGTTTGGTTTTGGATACCAGGTTATCTCCAAAGGCTCAGAAGTGAGATGTGTGTGCATATTTTCAATGGGAAGTGCACTGGGTACAGTCCTGCTAAAGTGATTAGTGCCTGTCTAATTTACAATTGCCACTTGTGCAACAGTGATATGATGCAAGCAGTACTATTTCTAGCTACTAAAAGAACTGAGGGATTTGGGATTAGTGAAATGGTGCTGAGGGAAAAAATCTTTGTTCTTATTGAATGGCGGAGCAGGGGCCTACTCATGCTTCTATTCCTTGTGTTGTTTTCTTCCAAATCCGTTGTTCAGCCTATATAAATGGCAGGAAGTTTAAGAGCATTGATGTGGGGAGATGTGCAAGTCCATAGCTCCCTGAAAGTTGTAACACAAATAGATAGAGTGGCAAAGAAGGTGTATGGCGTACTTGCCTTCATCAGTCAGGTTGCTGAGTTTAAAAGTTGGGAAGTCATGTTACAGCTATATAAACTTTGGTTCAACTCCATTTGGAGTATTGCATGCAGTTCTCGTCATTGTATTACAGGAAGGAAATGGAGGGTTTGGAGAGGGTGCAGAAGCAGTTCACCAGGATGTTGCCTGGATTAGAGAGTATTACCTATAAGGAGATGTTGGATAAACTTTGGGGCGAACTGATAAAAGTTTATAAAATTATGAGGTACAGATACTGCAGATAGTCAGGCTTTTTCCCCAGGGTGGGAATGTCAAATACAAGAGGGCATAGATTTAAGGTGAAAGAGTGAAAGTTTGAAGGAGATGCGCAGAACGTAAAACTTTTTTACGTAGAGTGTTGGGTGCCTGGAACAGGCTACCAGGGGAGGTGGTGGAAGCAGATATGATAACAGCATTTAAGAAGTATTTAGGTAGGCACCTGAACAGGCAGGAAATGGAGGAACATGGACCATGTGCAGGCAGATGGGATTAATTTGGACTGGCATTATGGTTGACACAGACATTGTGGGCTGAAGGGCATGTTTGTGTGCTCTGTTCTTTGTTCCTCTTGACTTGTGTGATAGTTAACACAGCTTCCACCAGGGGGTCATAACCTTCAGCTATCCTTGTCCTCCTCCATTTGTACCCAGCCACAGGTGATTCTGGGCCCTGTCTAATGTGTATTGGCAATGAGCAGTCGAGGAATGTCAGCTGCATCATGTCAGAGAGCAGGTGGTGCTGGCTCCAACTCAATAAAGGGCAGCAGCTTAATTGCATATTGGGATCCCCCTACCTATTTTTAATCAGTTAATCAGCTTCTCCATCAAGCGTTTCCAGATCTAAATATCTAACATTCAGACTACCGCACTTCCTCTGGCTTCAGATAGCTGATTCTTAAAGCTCCTATACCAAAATGAATATGTCTTCTGGATCAGTAGCATTTGTTGTTGAAAACAAATGAAGAGTAGAAATTGCTGAGAAGGAAGTATCAATGAATTAAATTGAATTAATGTAGTGCTTTATTGTGTACTGGGATAAAAACAATACTACTTTGCAACCAATGGCTATTTTTAAAATCTATTCGTTGTTGACATGTAACGAGATAGAAAAAAGGTCCCACAAATGGCAAAGGAGATTGTTGACCTGCTTTTCTATTTTCAGAGATCTTTGGTGAGGAGTTATACTGATCAAGATATTGTTGAAACTTAATGTTCTTCTCCAAATACTACCATGGGATTGAACTTTGCCACTTCATTGACGAGGGCTCTCTTGTCTGAAATATCCTCTCTCCAATAACACAGGACTCTATCAGTGTGAACTCCGGAAAAGGAGAACAAAATAATCATTCCACATAAAGAAGGAAAACAGCACACTAATTGGCAATGGTTCAGATGACACAACACTCTTGCTATTTGTGACACCATGCCATTTTCTGAAATCAGAAAGCATCATTCAGCACAAATTTGTCCTGGTCAGTAATCCACAGAATGTCCCATTTATTATAGGTCTCCTCTATGTACTGGATTATTAATAACGTGCAGCCAGAGTTTCTGTTTCTGACCTAATGCCTTAAAATGTAGCTGGATACTGCAGCACTCTATCTTTTCTAATGGGAGCAGGAAGGTTACCAAGAACAGATATATCATTGTCTTCATGGAACCACTCAGACTATGATAAACCAGATTACTGCTTTCTTGCTGTGAGAGAATTTTTCTATGGCACCAGCATTCATTCTACATACAGTTTTGACACATAGGTGGACTTACTGCAAATAAAGACACACAATTTAATTCGAGTCATAGGCGATACTTATTCCTAATAATGGCTATTAGGAATAATCTTTCTGATATTTAAATATCAGAATAATCTTTCTGATATTTGAAAACATTTGAAAAAAATTCTAATGAATTTATACATGCAGGAATTTTTTGAAATCTTTTATTTTTTAATTAAAATAGGTGGGCAATTAAGTGCAATTCTTCATTTTTGTAAAAGGTCAATTTTTGTCTGTACAAGAACCATGATTTGGTTTGTTTATGTTGCTTTGCAGTCTGCCTCAATTTTAACTGTGAAAGGAAATAGTTTTCAGACTGAGATCACACACATTATTATTCACAGTTCCAGAAACAAAACACAGGAGCTTAGAGGAATGATAGCACGAGGAGGAACAGAACATTTTATTTAAGGCAGTCTTAAAAGGTGAATGAAAGGGGAATATTGGCAGGTAGCAAGATAATTCAGTGATGTACAAAGCCTTAAAAGAACTCTCATTTGCAATGTTTCAGCAGTGGCTGAATGAACGGGGAATTGTGATGTGTTAGCCCAAGTTGAAGGAACATGCATTAGTCTACTGATATGGTCTAGTGCCTGTTCCCCACCTTCTCGCCCCCTACCTCCTCCACCCCCACTACCTCTTGCATTCCCCACAACTTTGTTGAAACATAGAAATCATTGAAACTAAAGCAGAAGTAGGCCAAATGGTCCTTCAAGCCTGGTCCACCGTTCAATATAATCAGGACTTAGCATTCAAATACAGTACCTTCTTCCAGCTTTCTCCCTGTAACCTTTGAGCCTTCTAGCCCTAAGAACTATCTCTAAATCATTACTGAAGCTATCTCATGAGTTAGCTCCAACTGCCTTCTGTATTAGAGAATTCCACAGGTTCACCCTCTCTGGGAGAAAAAAAATTCCTTACTTCAGTCTTAAATGGTTTATCCTTTATCTTTAGACTGTTACCAGCCTTTGGAACCAACCTTTCTGCATCTAGTCTGTCCAGTCCTTTTGGAACTTTGTCAGTTCCTACTCATTTTTCTAAACTACTGGCTGATTGACCCAATCTCTCTTCAGACAGACAACAGTCCTGCCATCCCAGAAATCAGACTGGTGAACCTTTGCTGAACTCCTCTATTGCAAGAATATCCTTGCTCAGATAAGGAGACCAAAACCACATACAATACTCAAGGTGCAGTCTCACCAAGACCTTGTAAAATGCAGCAAGACATCCATGTTCCTATATATGAATCCTTTGTATCCAATGGCCAGTATACCAAATGCCGCCTTAATTACTTGCAGATCAGTGATATTGTATGAAATAATTGTAAGAAAAGCAGAGCATAGGTCATTGGTCTGAACTGGAGAAAGCACACAGAGCTATGGAGAAAGACTGACTCCAGTTCTTTGTAAATACATGGTTCTCACAAAGTCAACCGTGCAAGATTGATGGGCTAAATAGCTGTTTTCTATGGTAGATAAGCATTAAGATCCAAGAGAACTACTGTTCCCAATATTGGGGGTTTATGATATCTTGTACAAAGGCTCTTTAAATTTTATATTGCAACACAAAATCAAAAGATGTCAAAAATAAGTATCTCTAAGGATCCAAAAGTATTTGCATAAATTACATGTAATGTTTTCAATGGCTTTCCTCTCCAGATATCTGATTGAGATATACTTTCCAACAGTTTTCCATTGGTAAGAATTATGCTTACAGCTCAACACTTTTTGATCAATGGTGTTCTTTAATTTCTATCCATTAATCCTATTGTTAAAATCTCCATGATTCTCATAAACTGGACTAAAGCATTCACATATTAGGTCATCAACAATGGATGTGCAAATGAAATTTTATGACCTCGGGTCTATATGGCTCATTGCAGATTATTTAACACACTAATTTCTAATATCTTATAAATATTGACATCCGAGCAGTAAGGAGGAAGATGTTGCAGCATGTACGAACTGTTCTAGAGAAAGAAAGACAGCTACTTGTGAGTAGAACAGAAAGAAAATTCTTTTACCTGGAAATTGGAGTTCTCCTTCCTTTGGTGCACATTGTGTTTGTGTCTTCTCTGGATACAAGTATGAAATTTAGCATTACAGTGATTTCAACATCAATTCTTGTGCTGAAACGTAATCTTCAGATAGAGTTCTACAACTGTCATTTAATTGCCACTGGGCAACAAGTCATCAGCTTAGAAAGCTCTCTCCATAAAAGGCATGGTACAGCAGTAGAAAAGGCTGCCGTGGAGGTGAGGGAAAACACAGGGGAGAAGGGAAATGGATATCCCCACCCAAACTATGGGATGAATTGTTCCTATCGAATTCTGTACTGTGCATGCCCCTAAGCATCTGTGAAGTGATCAAGGGGCCAGCATTGCTACATGTAGGTCACAAGTGACATCTAAAAAATGTCTGCAGTCACCAAAGGAGCACCAATGACTTACCTAACTTAATGCTGGTAATTGAAAAGTGAGATAGGGAGATACAGTGTGTAAGATATCAATGCAACAGTGTAAATCCTTTCATTGCCATCTTTCTCACAAGCCCTGCCTGATGTGCTCCTGTTTTATTGTGAGTTAAAAATGTTATAGATTTTTCCCTGGAATGTACACTGGCAGTGGAGGAAATATGCACTGCACAACCTATAACCTAATTAGCTTGGCAACAGATGCTGGGCAAATGTCAACTGTGCTAAGATGAATCTCACCCGGAAGAACCCAAGCCAATTTCCCAGTGGGTGCTAATCAACCTGGAAATGATCCTGAGCACAATCAAAAATGTGTAAAGTAGCTTTAATGTGCAATTTGTTCATGAAACCAAACATAAATGATAAGAATTTGTAGAAACACTAATAGATACTTTCTTCAGTTTTTTTCTTTAATTTATAAAACCAATTATGGATATTAATTATTGTTAGAAATAATAACCAAAAGTCAATGGAGAGAATTTTGGAGGTAGAGTAAATGCGCTAATGCTACTGTATGCAATATTTAGCAGCATCAACCAGACCAGAAATGAATTCCTGAACAAAATAATTTTGGAACATTATTTTCCTCTGCAACACAGGGATCCTGGCATTTCAGTGACATTTCAGCTTTAGAAATTGAGACGAGATCAAGTGTTTCTGTACATATAACACAGTGCTATGCATTTAAATGAATGCACTGACCAAATAAAAATAGCTGCAGTACATTACCACAGTCACTGAAATCTATTATGCTTGTACAGCCATTTTGTCTTTTTCAGCCATTAATCTATGCTCTAAAAGGTTCTGATTTAATAAAATATAAACTAGATTGAACAGTTATCTGTGAATATGGCCACAAAGGGTTTTCAGTGCATGTAAATAGAATTTGCATAATACAGCTACCTGAAAATTATTCACAGTATACATAGATTTTCAAATAACTTAATTCTGAAAGGTGCATATCCTGACACATCAGTAATTTGTTAATAATGTTTAATTTGTGAAGATCAGCCTATTTGCATAATTACTGACAACAGTTGTAGATTTAGATATGTGCAGGTAGCGCACTCATGATGGAAGAGGAAAATTGTGAAATTTAAATGGTTTCTAGTGAATTAGGGGAACTAGTAGAATATGGATGATAGTTCTCAGAGCTTTGGGAAAGCATCATTTCAACTGGTAGCTTTTGACAAAAGTGAAAGGGGAAATGGCAAAAAATTGACATATCAAATGAAGAGAAAAGATATGCCTTGTGCCAGCAAGAGAGAACAAGCAAATGATGAATCTGACCTCTACCTATATCTCTGTTTGAAGAAGTAGCATAGCCACTTACCGACACTCCAAAAGAGGTGGTTATCTTATTATGCACCACGCTGCAATCCTACAGCTGTACATTGCAGTACACCTGAAAGGGGACAGGGCCAAGTGTTGAGCCCTGTGTCAGGCAGAGTAGCTCCAAATATCTTTTGCAATGGCTGTTGTAGCTCACAAAGATTCAATGTTTAACTTCATGTTCTGCTTATCCTATAATTAAGCACACTACATTGGTGAACAATTAGATGGATAATATCCAGGCTTCAGTGGAAGTATGATCCATAGTGTGCATGTTATATAACAGAACTTCCATATGAGATCATCTCCAAAGAGAAAAAAACCAAATCATCTCCTCCTGACTTTCAGAGACCACCACTATTGTTGATTCCACCATCAGAAATAAATTGGAATTATCACGTACCAGAAGCGTATTTGGACCTTGTAAATAGAAGCATAGCTAATTGTAGCATAAAAGGATGTAATTCAGGTAATAACGTTAAGGCTATCTCTACACTAGTACAATTCAAAAGCAGTTTTACAGCTCCACTCTCTCCTCATAGCTTTGCATCTTCTGGTTCAAACAATTACTGAATTTTCCCATAAGAGATGTAACAGCCTGTGCCTCAGTGAGTCCCTGTGGCAAAGAATTTCATGCTTCAACAGCTCACTGTAAAAAGAGGTTTCTCTCTATACCTCTCATCATTCTCTGAGTGGCAAATGGAAATTGATGGTGCCTAATTTCTTCTCAGTTGGAGAAAATAGTTTTTCCATATGGACTATCAAAATTCTTCAAATCTTTTGAAATTTGCTCCTTAAGTTTTCCTTATTGCTGTAGTTTGCAACCATAGCATCATCCAGGGGATTGCATACTATATATTCGCTTAGGCTGTAATGAATCAAAGTGCTGGACTGGCCAGCTGCCCAGATTTGCTGCCATGGTCCCCAGTCCCTGTAGTTAGTTACCTGGACCTGATGCGGAGTGCCGACCCAGCTCTTTGTATCTGGGAGGCATCCAGCGATGTGTAGCAAGGCCCCTGCAGTGAGTAGGTCTCAGCTGGTGCACTGCTCAGTTCTGCCCCATGAGCACTGGTTTTAAGATTTACTCATAAATACTAAATAATTTGTATTAATGTACTAATGCAATAAGCAAAAAACACAAATAATTATATTTTTAAAAAATTAGAAGGCATAATTAAACCATTAAAACATTTGCACATAAACGAAAGGAAAACTAAAATCATTTAACAAAGATAAATGCTTCCTACATTCTCCAGGCCAAGAATTCCTTTTGAAATAAAACTATTGGAGAAAAGGATTTCCCAGAGTAAGGCTGGCCTTAGCACAGGAGTGGCTGAACACCAGTACTTCCCTTCAGACTCATCAACTAAGCCAGCATGATTTGAACCATTTCTATAATAGAGCATACAAAATTGTACACAACCTGGTTGAAAAGATAGATTTATTTTACACTGAGTGGTTCAAGTCCTGATTGTTCAAAGCCATTTGACTAGCAACAGGGCTCAGGTCAGGAGTACAATGGAATAACTGGCACTTGTCAGTAGTACAGGCAGTTTGTTATGTTGTGGAATTCCATGGATGAAGAAAGACTGATAACTGTTATGAACACTACAACAAGAGCTACACCAGTGGTTTCCTTTTACTCTCTAAACAGGTCTTTACTGGTACTAATAGTAACTAATTTTAAGAAATAAGAAAATCATGTTGGAAAATCTCAAAGGCCAGGAAATAGTTGCAGAGAAATTTGCTGAAATTTCTTCAGAAGTGAAACATTGGCACAGATTTTACCACACTACATTCAAGAAATTGTACGCACACAGAAGTCCTGAACTTCTGGATAGGGTCCAGTCAGTCATTCCAACCGAACTCAAAGCAGTACAACAATGCTCATCAACATTGCAGCAGCAATCTCCTGCAAACATACCAGGAAATCTGCCCATTCTACCTGCACCAGGTTATAACGGGCTCAGATTCAGGCTTTCCATTCATTTTAGTGGAGACTCAATGTTGTGAAGGAGACGATAAATGTCTCATCAGCCTGAAATGTTAACTCCATTGTTTTCTCAAAAAATGCTCTCTGACCTGCTGCATATCCTCAGCATTTTCTATTTTTATTTCAAATTTCTGGGATCAGCAACTTTGTTTTTTGATATTTCAGGTATTTTATATTTGTTGGCTGAATTGAGCTAAGTTAAAGATATTTAATTGCTTTTAAGTGTATTCTGTTTTTGTTTTATCTTCCTGTTATAGAAATCATAATACATTTAATGGTTTTTAAATGCTTTTGAATGTTTGTGATGTCAGAAACATTCATATTCAGGCTATAGTCCAAAAAATACTGCAGATGCTGAAAATCTGAAATAAAAACAAAACAAAATGATGAAAATACTCAGCAAGTTAGGCAGCACCTTTGGAGAGATAAATGGAATTAATGTTTCAGACAACTGAGAGCTCAGGGTCAACCATGAGGTCTGAATGTGGGTATTCCACACAAACTACATTCTGAATGTAGGTATTCCACATAATAATCTAAGCTATGTTTGGTTTCTCCAATGTAGAGGAAACCATGGTGTGACCATCAAATGCAATACAGTAAATCAGAACAAGTTTAAGTAAATCGCTGCTTCACCTGGAAGGAGTACTTGGCTTTCTGGACAATGGGAAGAGGGGAGGTAGAAGGGCAAGTGTTTCAGGTCATGTAGTTGCAGGTAGAAGGCACTCTGATAAAAGGAGTTAATTTTGGTTCAATACAAGAATAGTGAACCACAGCATCCTGAAAAATTTCCGTCTACATCTAGCTCTGTGGCAGGATTCTGATGATTCTTCAAAATTTCAGTGAAAATGGAACAGTAAACATCTCTTCTGCAATAGTGACCAATGCAACACAATGCAGAATAAGAAGTTTTAACAGCTCCATTCAAGTTTTAACAGCATCATCTACCTTTGGTGGGAACCTGTAAAGGTTTGCACTGAATTATTCCACTTCACAGCTTTCAAGCAACCACATGCTTGGTTGTAATGTGGACAAGGCAGCTCACATAGTGGCTCAGAGTTCACTGTTTTTATTTCAAATGTGTAGCATTTGCAATTATACAATTTTTGATTACAGGTAATTTTCATAAATTGTTGGAGGGTCTGGGTCAAATCTAGACAGTTCCCACGAGAAAAAGAATAAAAAGATACAGGAATAGGACAGATGCATGGGATTAGAGCTACTCTTTGTGTGGAGGTTAACTACCAGCATAGACAGATTGGTTTTCTTTTTGTTTTGTAATATGTATGTAACTCTGTACATAACTGTCTACAAGTAATGTTTAGAGTGATAAAAGTAAAGTCCAGAATGTTAGAACTGGCAAAATAAGTATGACACAGGAAGTCAGTGTGACAAATTGGAAGAGTGTTTTATCTTGTAATTCTTCCCCAGTCAGTCAAGCTGTTCCTGTTGTAATAACAACAGGTTGTACTCTACATCTGAAGTCCAGCTCTCTTGATTTCAATGGGATCAAATTCCAAAGGCAGAGTACAACACAATGTGGCTACTTTATTGCAAGTTTAACATGAAAGACTGGGGATGAATTTCAAAACTTACAAATTCTTTATTCATTTATGTGTTGTGGGTATCACTGTCAAGATCTGTATTAATTAGCCATGTCTAGTTACCCCTAAAATGATCTGAGCTGCTGCCTTTTTAATTGCTGCAGCCTTTGTAGTGAATGTATACCTATTGGTAGGCAGTTATTATATGAAGTCAAATCTAAATTGTTTCTTTTTCCACATTTAATGTCACCAGATATCATTGACAGGAGCTCTTGGCATTTTTGAGCTTAAACGCCTGCAATTTTTATTCACACCTATACCTATACCATGGCAAATTTCCTCAGAATAATTAGGTAGACTTTCTAAGATGTGTCTTTAATTAAGGAATATTGAGAGCGAGTAATCCAATGAAGCATGTGGTATATTTTAATAACTCAAAGTACAAAATCTGAATTTGTAAGCAAGGTCTGTCTTTGAAGTAAAAAGACTGTTAAGTAAAATGAAAATAAAATCTGGCTCCATCAATGGGGATGGGAGAGGTTCCGAAGGATTGGAAGTTTGCAGATGTTGTTCCCTTATTCAAGAAAGGAAGTAGAGATAGCCCAGGAAATTATAGACCAGTGAGTCTTACTTCAGTGGTTGGTAAGCTGATGGAGAAGATCCTGAGAGGCAGGAT
>JARFYF010000119.1:30953564-30965013 GCA_030265395.1 Rhina ancylostomus | reverse complement strand
AAATGGCATTGTAATGATAAAAGATGGTCTATCTTCCTCTTTTCTCAAAGGCCAAATATTTTACATTTTCATCTCTGAAAATATTATTTTAACTTTGTATAATGGAAGATTAGCTAATTAGATATATCAATATAACCAATTAAGTGGCCTCCTTTTAACCACATGATCCAGTGGTTATGGGTGAGGATATAAAAGTTGAGCTATCATGTTAAATCTTAATAAAATCATAGTAAGGCCACAGTTAGAATAAGCCCATCCTATACATGGGGAACCTGGAGAGAAAATCTAGTAGTGTGGTACTGGTGCAGGAGGATCCTAAGCATATTTAATGGTCAAGTTTTCAAGAAGTGCAGCAAAGCACTCCGTTATTCGATAGAACCTTTAGGCCCATGTCATGTTTTCTTAAAAAAAGCATTTGTACAAACTATTTAAATATGATACCCTGTGAGAGAAAATATTTTCAAGGAAAAACATTGGTGAATTAGGCACATTATCCACCTTATTAGCTCCTTTGCCTACATAAAATGTTGGTTTTAATCCCCAACATAACATTACCCCTCTTATTTATTAATCTTATACTCCAATTTGTAGTTGTCTTGTTACCATGTGATTGTGACCTAACTTTGTCACTCATAGACCCTCAGATCTATGAATGAGTTATTCTTAATACATTATAACTTTATTAATCCAGTTGGCATGTTTAGATAGGTTTTTAAACTTAAATGGATAATATATAACAAAGCAACAAATAAAAAAAAGATAAATAATTTCAGCCAGTTCAGCTGATAAAGCCATGAGAGTGCTGAAGAGCAGCTTTAATGCATTCCCGTCCTTCAGAGGATATCAAAGCAGTATAAAAACAAAATAAAATTTTGCACGCTTTCTTTCAACTCCTGTTGACACTCTACTTTTACAAAATGGTTTGCATTCAATAATCTGTGCAAGTCATTTTGTAAAGTTTTATTTTGAGGAGAGGATATTTTGAAAAATAATGCAAAAATAATGTGGTCTTATGTCAATTTTCATTTCTTCCTTAACAGAGTCATTAGCAATTTAAACACCCAGAAAAAAATGATAGATTCTTGACTTAGATGTGCTGACCACTGAGCCATTTTCAAGTCCACAGACTAATGAACCTAAAGCTTTCCATTTGCCTTGTAAAAATTACAGATAATGTGAATTTGCTTCATTGTTAGTATTACTTAATATTAGTAGTAACATCAGAGAGTTGTGGACAAAGCTCAGTACATCACAGAAACCAACCTCCCCTGCATGGACTCCGTCTACACTTTTTGCTGCCTCAGTAAAGCAGCCAACATAATCAAAGACCCCACCCACCCTGGACATTCTCTCTTCTCCCCCCTCCCATTGGGCAGAAGANNNAGAAGACAAAAAAGCATGAAAGCACGTACCACCAGGCTCAAGGACAGCTTCTATCCCGCTGTTATAAGACTATTGAACGGTCCACTGGTACAATAAGATTGACACTTGACTTTACAATCTACCACATTATGGCCTTGCACCTTACTGTCTGCCTGTGCAGCACCTTCTCTGTAACTGTAACACTTTATTCTGTATTCTGTTATTATTTTCCCTTGTACTTCCTCAATGTACTGTTGTAATGAAATGATCACTGTGGATGGCAAGCAAAACAAAATTACCCTGGTACGTGTGACAATAATAAACCAATTTACCATTTTACATCTCTAGTTTAAATACATCAAAAAGCAAACCTCAATAATGAATATATCTCTTGAAATATTTTAGCCTATGAAATAAACTAGAAAAGTTTCAAAGAAACACTGTCACACCTCAATGACAATTCACTGAAATTTATACCTTCCTTATCTGTAGGATTCACAACAATGCTTCGTTGTAGTCCACAAAAACACTTCAGTTTAGTTCTGCAGATACTAATAGAATCTGCTTACTCATTCATACCTTAAGGATTTTGCACATTAT
Organism: Rhina ancylostomus; assembly: GCA_030265395.1. Classification (NCBI taxonomy): domain Eukaryota; kingdom Metazoa; phylum Chordata; class Chondrichthyes; order Rhinopristiformes; family Rhinidae; genus Rhina; species Rhina ancylostomus. Next base: position 30,963,051 of record JARFYF010000119.1, on the reverse strand, counting down.
TTCATAAACTGTGTAACTCCTCACAGCTTTTGTCCAATCCCATGTAGTCACCTGAGAAAAGAAATGATTATAGATGCTTAAACATTTGGATAATTTAGCTTTAAGGCTGCATGTGAACAACATGGCTTAGAAAATCTTTTGCACAGTTATGAAGATGAAAATAAGCTCAAGCCACAGCTAAACAAAATTGTACTCATTTCCAGGACTCTGAATGTCCATTATAAAATTTAACTCCTGATTTTCCAGGAGAATTCTCTGATGTAAAACTTCCACAAATGATGGCAACAATAATGCAATGACCCAAAATTGTCTACAGCATGATTTTCAACATTATCAGTTTGAAGAAAGCAGTTGTTATTTACCTACAGAACAACCAAGTTTTACATAAAACCATGCTATTTAAGGGGTCAACATGCAACCTGCATTCTTTGTACTCGGTAATTTCCTGCAACCTTAAATTTGGGCTTCATACTCAAGGAGAGAAGACTTCATATACTTTTGGTTCAACTCACCTAAGAGGGAAGAACAGAAATAGATATTGTCTTCATTACAACTTTCTCCAAGACTATGCTTCAAGCCTCCTTGAAGAAATGCAAGATCCCTGCTGTCCTTGGGAATGTCTGGCCCAACACTGCTCAAAGTGGAGAAGAGTCTTTTGGCATGGCTTTGAAACTTGTGTCCATGCTTCAGGAACACAGTTTGTGTTTGACCCAGCCCATATCACTTGTTTATCACTGTAATCCCTACACTAACCTCTTCTGCTCCACAGGCCCACACTGAGTTGGAAAGTTTGCTGCTGTATCCTTCTGATAAAATGGACCAATATGCAAATGATGACCAGGCCCCAACCCCAGATTCCCTGATGGTTTTTTTGACAAATTGCTGCTGTCAAATACCTTTCCCATTCTTTGTCTCTAATAATCAGAGTTATTTAAAAATTTAAATAATTTAAAAAATAAAGATCTAGAAAGTAAAATAATAAATATAGTTCAACATGCATTTATCTGATATAAATTAATTATTAACATAAAAACCATGGTTGGCCATAAAGCTGATGGGCCAGATGCGATCTGCATCAGACCTCTCAGTTTGACACAGCTGAGCAACAGCCCACACTCAGAGCTGAATCCAGCAGCAAGGCAGAGATAGGGGTTCAGATTCACCAGAAATGCACAGATGCAGAGGTCAGAATTACGAATTGGACCTCGCCAGCAGTTCTCTTACAAACTGGCAATACATTTCAGCCAGTCACTGCAAGTAAAAATTTTCTTCCTGCTAGAAAAATGTTTACCAATATTTTCTTCCCCATCTTCATTTCCTATCCTTGGCTTAGAAAATGTGTAGTGGGCCTGCTCCTTGCCAGGAAAAAGATAACAGTCTGGATAAGTTCTCTCTTTCCATTTTGGGAGGATGTATCATTCCTCTGCTCATATCCAAGGTGAAGGATTGGCCTTGCATAGAATTCAAATATATTTAGTCATCTTTATTTTTACATTAATCAAATTATTAACACTTGGCTGGTCTTTTATGGGCTATTCTGAAGTACAGATTAGCAGTTCATGAAAAATGCTTATTATTAATGTGAATTTTGCTATTGTCAATTTTTATACATCTGGACTTAGAACATTTTTCAATCTTCTGTTTCTAAAAGAATAGTTAATCCCTCCTAAGTATTAACTTGATGGCATGGGCAACATTTCAGCTTCAATAACAGTGCAGTAAGCCACAAGAGGCAGTGCCCCTGCCTTCAGTGGGGTTAAGATTCACCCAATGAAAGCATTCTTAAATTTGTAATGGAGGGTGAAGATATCACTTCTGTAAGCAGGCAGTGGCCAGCTTAATCACACAAACTAGTAGTTTCCCACTGACTGGTTGTGCTGGGATTTCTTAGTTATAGGGAACATGAAAAGAAAACAACTATATTTCCTTATTTAAACTTAAATGAAAGTTGTTTCACTACACTGTCATTTGAGTCTTATGATCTTTATGGATAGCACACAAAGCTGTGAACTGAATGCACAATTTGCTGTCCCTCTACCATCCATTACAGAACATATCCCATTACATCCAGAAACTTAAGTTGGAGCAGATTCTAAAGCATCCCCATGCTTGATCAATACTGCAAACTGCTGAACTCAGTGAAACTCCAGATCATGTAATGGGTAGTGATCAATCTTCCACTTGTGGTTTAATGTTAAATAAGATCTGGACAGTTATGATCAAAGGCATTTATATCACATTTAAAGGTTCATCATAAAATTGATTTGGACAACCTTAGTGAAGGATTTAGGGGATGCACATATCGTAGATAATTGTAGATAATTTATTTGCACTTCCTATCAAATAATCAGGTTCATTCAAAAGTAGCCCAATAATGTGGACAAATTCATATACGGTAACAGGCATTCTTTCCATCTGACACAGAAGGTGCTGGAAATCTTCCAGCAACTTGTTCAGCAACTATAAAAATATAAACAAGATATTTCAGCACAGACCCTTCCTCACAACATGAAAGGTAATATCTTAAATGTCAATAACCTGTTTAATCTCTTTACAGATGACGACTAACATGTTGTATATTTTCACTATATTGATTTTATTTCCAAATTCCAACATTTTGGTAGTTTTCTTTTCACTTGAAGCTACTTTATTAGACATGAAAAGAAAAATTCTGATCTCCGTTAAGGTCATAAAAGATTCCTTACTTGGGATTTTGTCCATAGGTGTGACAGGTACAGTGCTGGTGATAATTACCAGAAATACAAATTCAAGAAAGGCTAAAAAAAAAAGTAATATTTTCCAGTGAGGAAACTTAACTAATTGATATATTTTTCATATTTTTCAACTGGGACATAAAATTAATTCCAAAGGACAATCAATAGATGAAAAGACTTTCTTAGCATAATTATGCAATATATGCTTGTGTGTGGACTTTAGACAGCATTTTATTAATCTCAGTTTAATTAAACAGATTGCTTTCACTGTTCTCCCCCACAGAGTAGATTAACATAGTGATGCTGTTAGGATGGTGAGTTTTATATATAGGCTGTTACTTCTGGAGGTATTTAATGACCACTCATGACTTCATTGAGGAGCAGTAAAGTACGTCTTCTACAAAAGACACTGGTGTAACTCACGGAAGCTCCTTCAACAGCAGCTCCCAAAGCTACATCTCTACCATCTAGAAAGATGGGGAGAACAATTGCACGGGATGTCATCACTTACAGATTCACCTCCATGCCACACACAATCTTAATTTGGAAATATATCACCACTCCTTGGTTGTCAGTGAACCCAAATCCTTGTTCCCTTCTTAATAGACTGTGGATGTTTTGAGCTATTTTATGGAATTAGGAATTATAAATGCTAAATAATCCTGAGTTCTCTGAAACAATTGCCATGCAGAAATATCCAGCTTTAGATTGTCTTCTGGCCAGGATAACTTGACATGACCTTGGTGCTACCAGAAGACAGAGGAAGAGAATAAGACAAGATTTCTCTTTCTGCCTCTATGGAAATATGTAAATTTTTACTAAATTGTGGAACTAACTTGGTAACTTGGTAAATAAAATCAAATATAATTTCCTGTGCTGCTTCTCAGCATTATAAACTTGTAACTTATGGACTACAGCAACTGACCACCATCTTCTCTAGGGAGTTATCCATCAATTGTAAGGAGCTTGTGATGACGAGGACTATTCAGGGAATTATTACTAAATGACTAAATATCGACCCAAGAATTAGAAGCAGATATAAATATCATGGCAGAATTATATTTCACCCATCCACGCTAGATTCTAATTACTTATAAATATAGCTAGTCAGGGGAATATTATTCCTAGTAAGTTGTCTATTGATTACAGGGAGTCACCACTAAATGAAGAGATACATAAATCTCCTGATGATGCAACAGTTCATTATTGGCAGTGTGAGTCAGTTAAGCCGAATTAAATCTATCCACCAACTGGAAGATCTTTTCAAATGGTACAAATTTGAGACGCAACGTGGACTGGGTTCAAAATGATGAAGGTTTTGGCATTTGGAAATTCTCCTTTTAGTGACATAATGCAAGAATTCATTATCTATAAAGAGACAAATATACATTTAGGCACTTTGGCAGCCTATTATTGCAATAGTAATGTTGTACCTATACTAGTGAAGGAAGGGAATTCAATAATTAGGTCAAGTATTGACATTCCAATTGATTCTGGTTTTTCAGTCATTTGTTAAACAGTATGAACCCATCCAATTGGCTAAAAGATTACTAACACTGCTTAATCTTAAATGATTCAATATTTTTATCTAAAAATTACCATAAACTGATATTTCTATAAAATTAAGCTTAGTTACTTCTATTGCTCTTCACTTAAAATAAGTAAAACATTTGATTCAATTCACACCTGCAGAATAAACCTAAAATGAGTTTCGGCTGGACTCATCAAATAAACTAGCCTAGAAATGTCCTTACTGCTTTTTAAAGACTTTTAGGTAGTGTTGTATATCATTCTAAAACTGTTTTTCAAACTCCCAGAAAGCTCACAATTCTTTATTTGAAAGATTTCCTAAACAGTGAGCTCTGCATGCTGCTGCATTGATCTGTTGCAAGATCTCGCAGCTGCTGGTACTTGGCCTCTAACCTTGGAAGCCACTTCTTGTAGGGGTAGACGTGCAATACAAGAAACACTTTTCCAGATAATTGAGAGGCTACTGCTGAAAGAATGGGTGCTGCAATGCTGGGAGAGAGTGTGCTCCCTAAGAATTCAAAGGGACTTGGACAGGCGGGTGGAAAATAGTATCTGTGTGAGGTGTATTGCTTCTGCAAGGAGGCCACAGAATTTCCAGAATTGTAGTTGGGCACACCTAGCAGAAGATTTCCAGGGAGATCTCTGTAAGGAGTTTTACTACATGAGTGCAGTTTCTGAATATCTTCTATTTGGGACTAATATTTGGGGACAATTCAAGATGTGTAATTAATACGTAATAAATGCCCATGCTTACTCTGCCTGCTTCTGCAGGGTGAAGGAATAGGGGATGAAGTCTTCTCTCCTTGAATATAAAACTTCTGTGTCCTCAAAAATGCAGCGCTCAGCAGAAAACTGTTAGATTTAGCAGAGAACAAAGGTTGGAAAAACCTTGGGGCTGGGAAGCTGAATCAGACCTCCATGAGCAAAGCAATCCAGGCACATGTACTGTTGGAAATCACAGTAAGAACCATCTTGCTGAAGCCATATGTCACTGTAAGCTCTGGGTGACTACAATCTTGGATGGTGAACCACTCTATAATTCCACCATATAGTTCCCACTGTTGCCAGGTATGCCTCTAATGTCTAGGGTCCATCTCCATACCATCCAGCAAGAAAAGTATCAGGTGATGACAAATCCCCCATGAGCAATCAATTCTGAATGCAAAAAAAATGTTGTTTAAGATGCAAGGAAAGCTCAGGATTAATTGCAAACAGTAACAATAAGGTTATTGAGTTCTCTGAAGTAGTCTGTTAAAAATTGCTGCCAAACGTTTGGCCTTTAAATAGCACATTTTCAGGGTAAACGGGTGATTAAAAGCTGTTTGTTCTGTGAGTAAACAAGTACCATCATTTTCAGATCAGAGAGAGTGAAAACCACACTGGAGATAAATATTGGGTATTGTATTGGAGTGAGCACCATTTTGGGAAGATTCAATTTCTAATGCTAACAAGCATCCCACTGGAGAGTTAAGGATTGAATGTTTTGCTGGTTGTCAGTTGGCCCAGAAAAAGATGCAATTTTTCTCCACTCCAGATTAATTCTATTTTCAACTGCAAAGGACTGCATTGTGAGAAGATTGGCATTCTTTCATTTTTATAGAAAATAAAATATAAAAATACAAGCTATAACATGCAGTTCACTGCAACCATCAGTGTTATCAGACTAATATACATAATGTCTGTACATTTTTAGTTGTACACTAAATTATAAATGCATGCTGATTAAGTCAAAACTGAACCTACTGGAGGTGCTGTAAATGTATATAGGCAAGCGCCTCTGACGGCTAGATACTTTGGTGTATATAGCTTATCCTGCAGCGAGTCTGGTTCCCGGTCTTCTACCCAGCCCATGTAGACTATCTGACAAAAAAACATAACAATATTGACTAGTCTTCATCAATAACTTGAGGGCACTCTTAAAATGATATATAGAGCAAAATGGAGCATTTACCTGAAAACCATTTCAAATCAACAACCATTCTTCTGCTTTATCACTTTATGTAAGGCCTTAGGGTGTATGATTATCCCCATTCATCATGATGAATAATCTTTCTTTTTGCCTTGAGGCAGAGAAATGTTGTGTAAAGATGCATTTCATTCACACTGTATGCTTTCATTTTCCAGTAAAAAGAAATCCTTCAGACACATTTTAAGACATATTTCACTCCATTCTCCACCAAGGCAGAGAAGATACCAGATCTGTGCAAGGAAAAGGGATGGCCAAATTTGGAATCAGACAAAAAGCCATGATTTGTGATTAGCACATTCCCATTGCTTCTGATACAGGCATCATGCCAACATTGTGCTCTCTCTTTATTTGCAAGTCTGCCTCTGCAGACAGCATTAACTCCCCTGGATATTAGCTCCATTTCTCTGCTGAGGCCCAATATCATGAATGGCTAGGACAATTTAAACATAGCTTGCAATAATTACTCGGCCTGCACTCCTTAAGGGGAAGTGCACTATAACTACAGGAGGTGCTGGCAGACATTCCACAACACAAGCTGGGAAACTGAACAATGGCAAGAATGGTCAACAATGAGAGCAGACTGCAAACTCTTCTCATATTGAACTGGAACCTTTGGTGCATTGGATAGAAAGAACAGATCTGATTTTTCCACAGGGGTCAAGCAGGCGCTTGAGACACTGCACAGGCAGTGGAATCAGAAAACAGAGGCAATCCAGGCCAGAAGTCAAACCCCAAAGGTTTAGATGCAGTACTGTAATAAGTTTAATTGTGTGGTCAAGGTGAGTGACTGCATCTCCTACCATCTGCATCACCAGCATCAGACCCTGCTCACTTCATTATATTGCCACCTATTGACAACACTATCTATTGGAACTCATACCAAATAATCATAGCCCACTCCATCCTTATGCAATTAGTGCAGCTAGAACTTTTGCAGCTTATCTCACGGCTCTCCTCCACTGCCACATCACTTACCATGAGTGCTACAATATCCAGACACACTGAGCTACATGTATAAATACATTTCCCTCTCTCATGCATGACAAAGTGGCATATAATCCAAGACACTAGCAACTTACCTCCTGGGTCAGGCACACCTGAATCATCTTACCACATGGAGGACCACTGCTTGGCTCCATACCTCATTATATCTTGGTCCAAACATGAATAAGAGAAGCAAATTGCAGAGACAAGTTGTGAGTGAGAATCATTGACATCAAGGTAGCATTTGACTGAGTAATGCATCAACCTTTGGTAAAACTGAAGTCAAAAAGCATAGAGTGGAACATTCTCCACTGCTGGAGTCATAAATTGCTCATAAGACTTTTGTTGTTGTAGAAGGTCTTTCACTTCAGCCTGGAATATTATTACAGGCATTTTTCAGGGCAGTCCTAGGATAGACCATCTTCAGCAGCTTCATCAATGATGGATCAATAAGTGTTAAAGAACATTAGCACCACAGAAATCAAGCAATCATCATCTTCAACATAAGAGTCCAATGACACTCCCATGCATTCTAAGGAATTTCCATTGTCAGTAAATTTCCTTAGGTGACCACTGAGCCAGTGGTCACCTAAGGATATTTACTAAGCCAGCTACATAAATATCCTGTTCATTGGACCAGGCAGAAGTTGGGCATCCTGCAGAAATGAGTCACTTCCTGACCTCCTCCATAATCACATCACCATTCCAAAATCTTTCACCATCTGCAAGTCACAAACAGGAGTGTGATAGAGTATTGTCCATTTGCTTGGATGGGTGCAGCTCCTTAAAATTCAGGAACTTCAGCAACATCCAGGATAAAGCAATCAGATTGACTGACATCCCATCCACCACTCAAAACATTCACTGCCTCCATCACAAATATGCCACATATTTACTGCGTGCCGTCTTCAAAATGCACTACAGTTACTTATCTAGGTTACTTCAACTGTACTTCCCAGACCTGTGTCCTCCAAATCTTAGAAAGATGATGGCAACTAATGCATGGTAACTCAGCAAGTTATAGATGCCTCTACAAGACACATTCCATCCTGACTTAGAAACATAGTGTTGTTCCTTCGGTGTCCCTGCATCCAAATCTGGGATCTCCCTGCCCTAAAACATGGAGGCAGCTCCTTCACTGACAGGGTGTCAATAATCAAAGAAGCGGGGTCATCATCATCTTCTCAAGGGCATTAAGCGATGGACAAATAATAATCTTCTTGATAACAGAGTCCACAACCCATTTGATAAATTCTTGAAGGAAAAGAAGTGCTCCACATAATTGAAGTAGTGCAGACTGAAGAACTTCCAACTCTGGAATGACATCATGTTTCTAAGCCGGGGGGGGGGGGGTGGTGTAGTGGAGTTGTGCATGGAAAGTTCTAATGAAATGTTGATCTGAATTCCCGCTAGTGGAAAGCCAGCTCATTTATCTCCAACTGGGAGTAAGATAAGGTTATTAACCAGAGTTTATCCAAACATTAATCATTATCCTTACCAAACATTAATGAGGCTTATGGTTTGTACTATGCATACAGATGAACTCCCAGCAAAATTGATATCACTTGATCAAGACAGTTGAGGAAGAAAAATGGAGACAAAAAATAAATTATGAAGCTAATTACGTCTTACTTAATATTTAATTTTGTGAGCACAATTCAGTAATTTAAAAACATAGTTCCTTGACATAAAAATCAAATGTTATCAACCATGGATGACTTGGTCAGAATATCTCAATTTGAACAAAAGGTCAACAAAACTCTGAACACCACAGCATTGTTCAAAATAGAGGTGTGCCTATTATGCAGGACTGTTCTGACAGACACAATGTTTAGCCTGCTCTTGTCCACAAAACTTATTTCTTCCTACCTTGACTTTATCCATTCTCCCCTTGTCCAGGCCCTTTCCATTTACATCTGTGGCACTTCAAATGGTCTGCCACATTAACAGTTTGCAATTTCCTGGTGCCAACTGGTTCATCCTCACCACAGACAGACAGTCACTCAATACTACTTTCCCACATCAAAGGGTCTGGTGGCCCACACCTCTTCTGAATTCAACCTCACGTTGAACAACTTCCCCTTCAACTCCACTTAGTTTCTCCAGCTTAAAGGTGTAGCTTGGGCCTAAGTTATGCCTGTATTTTTCTGTGGGATATGTGGAACAATCTTTTGTCTGTCTCATTCAGTCCCATTCCTCAAATCTTTTCCTGGTACATTGACAACTGCATTGGTGCTGCTTCTCGTATTCATACAGAACTGTTACGGACTAGGTTACTATTAGAGAAGGT
>JARFYF010000119.1:30865099-30877032 GCA_030265395.1 Rhina ancylostomus | reverse complement strand
TACCAGCATTTGGAAAAGCAAGGACTGATTAGGGATAGTCAGCATGGCTTTTTGAGTGTGGGAAGTCATGTCTCATAAATTTGATTGTGTTTCTTGAAGTGGTGACGAAGAGGGCAGGGCAATGGATATTGCCTACATGGACTTTAGCAAGGCCTTTGACAAGGTCCCACATGGCACACTAGTCTGGAAGACTAGATCACATGGGATCCAGGGCAAGCTAGACAATTGGATACAAAATTGGCTTGGTGGAAGGAGTCAGAAGGTGGTAGTGGGGGTTGTTATTCAGATTGGAGGCCTGTGACCAATGATGTGCTGCAGGTATTGGTGCTGTCCTCACTGTTATACAGATATTTCAATAAGAATGTAGCTGGCTTGGTTAGTAAGTTTGTGGATGACACCAGAATCGATGGTATAGTGGGCAGTGAAGAGGGTTATCTAAGACTACAATGGGATCCAGATCAACTGGGGAAGTGGGCCAAAGAATGGTAGGTGGAATTTAACCCAGACAAGTGCAAGGTGTTGCACTTTGGTTAATTAAAACGGGGCAGGGTTTACACAGTAAATTGTAGGGCCATGCAGAGTGTTGCAGAACAGAGAGACATAGGGTACAGGTACATAGTTCCCTGAAAGTGGTGACACAGGTAGACAGGGTAGTGAAGGAGGTGTCTGGCACGCTTGTCATGATCAATCAGGGTCATCAGTAGTGAGTCCACAATTGGAACATTGTGTGCAGTTCTCATCGCTCAGCTATAGGAAGGATGCCATTAGGCCGGAAAGGTGCAGAAAAGATTCATGAGAATATTGCAGGACTGGAGGGCATGAATTATAAGGAAAGGCTGAATTGGCTGGGATTTTGTTCCCTCGACCACAGGAGGCTGAGGCATGACCTTATTGGGGTATATAAAATCATAAAGGGGCATAGATAAGGTGAATGGTTATGGTCTTTTTCTTAGGGTAAGGGAATCTAAAAGATTTAAGACGAGAGGGAAAAGATTTAAATGGGACCTGAGGGGCAATTTTTTTGCACAGAGGGTGGTGGGTATATGGAACAAGCTGCCAGAGAAAGCTGAAGAGGTTGGGTATAATTACATCATTTGAAAGACATTAGAGGGATGCATGGATAGGAAAGGGTTAGAGCGATAAGGGCCAATGCATACAAATGGGACTAGCTCAGATAGTAAACTTGCTTGGCATGGACGAGTTGAGCCAAAGGGCCTGTTTCCGTATTGTATAATTCTATGACTTCATGAAAACCTTGCTCCTAACAGTATCTAATTAAATTTCAGTGAATGAAGGGATTTTTGGATATTATGAAATGTGACTAAAGAGCTTTGCCAGCACATATTATAGTAAAGTTTAAAATGTAGAAAATTTGGCAGTAGAATTAAAACTCAGCATTATTTTAAAATCTGTTCAGGGAATATGTGTAGTTGGGATAGATTCAGGCATTATGGAATCATGTAAAGTGATTGCTAATTGGTCGTCATACTTTTCATTTCCATTTCCAATCTTTATTTTTATTGACCTCAAAAGAAAATAGCAAAAGGATGAGATATAAAATGGTCTATGGATTTGTTATCACCTGTTTTATACTCTCGCACAAGTCAATATCAATCTTTTTGATCCCTTTAGGAGTCTATTTACTCTTTGGTATAATAGTCAAAAATGACACACACAAGGGTATTTCTTAGCAAATGATAACATTTGCTGATTAAACAATGGAAACAGAGCTTAATCATATTCTTAAGAAAAGTGGAAATATTGAGTGGATAAACTAAAGAATTCCAGAGATTCTTTTTAAATTTCAATTTAAAAAGATGAAAAGAACAAAAAAATGCTGTAAATGGTGGGTCCGCATTATAAATGTTTTTCCATTCAAAAACAAAAAAAGATACTATAATTTCATCATAATTCTTCCTTTATGAGTATGTATTATTTTCAGTTTTATTTCCTGGAAGATTTTATGTAGAAACTTATAGTATACATTGGCATTATAGGTGTTCACTTGTGCTCTACAATGAGTAGGACTGAGGATCTTCAAGAATCATATGCCTTATGGGAATGGTGGAACACAAGTAGCAGCATACCGTACAATTTACTTCATTTTTATGATAAAAAAGGATGGTTGAGTTTATTAATGCAATATTGATCGTATCATGTCTGCACAAGAAATAGCATTTTGCATTTGAAACTGGGTCAAAAATAGAAATGCTGGAAGAACTCAGCCAGTAGAGCAGCATCTGTGGAAGGAGAAACCAGTCAATGTTTCAGGTTGAAGAACCTTCATCAGAACTGAGAAAGGGAGAAAGCAAGTTAGTTTAAGGGGCAGAGAAGGTGGGGGAGTGTAAAGGGTGGAGCAGAGGTCATGTCTGTAATGGGGTGAAATGATGTGTCATTGGATGGACAGTTAAGCTCCATCTGGGTAATGTGTTGCTAATATGGTGAATTCTAGGTGATGTTATATAACTTAGCCTACTGGGACATGCTCATCTCCCTCAACACAGCAAATGATGCTCAATTCTTAATGCACTTAGATTTCCTGAAAATATGCATATAAAAACTGAGCAAACATTCATTCAATGTGATTAGGTTAGAGAATGTTATTATTAAGGACATTTCTAATTAAAAGGTAGACATTTAAAATACATGATTAATTCAAACCAGACTAAAAATTCAAGTGACAACATGATAAGATTTCAATCAGCCAATCTGGCCCAAGAATGGTTTATATCGGTTTCCGGTGTGGATTGGATCCAGGAAATTACCTCTGTCCTGAACTGGTAGGTTTGAAGCCTGGGAAATATTGGCAGAGTCAAGGAACTTAATGATGGTCCCAGGTGTGTCTCCACAGTGCTTGAATAAAGTTAGTTTCAACCTTCCTGGCACTGCCTGAGTTGGGGAGGTTGGCCCCTTAAATTGGATCATTTTGCCCACGTTTCTGACTGAAAATGAATCAGGACAAAGTCGAATCCCATCCTCAACCATCCTCCCAGACACTCTCCATCACCATTTAGATTAATACTTGATATAGACTACATCTTATACTCTTTGTAACAGGCAGACACTAAAACTCAACTTATCGTCTCTTTTCCATAAATAAAAATAAGCGTGCTTTTAGCATTTAACAATTCAGTAACCAAACCATCATCTAAATATAGAGCACCTGGGAGGTTATACAATCCAGCAACGTATAATTGTCAGCCAATTTTATCTGTTGTTCTAGCTGAAATACGAAGCAGATGCTACATCTGGCACCAAAGAACCAGGGGAGGAATGTACTTTGTCCGATGATGTGTATAACTGAGAATTCCGCCACAATTTCTAAGAGTTCCAATATGATCCCACTCCCAGTCACAGCTTCCCTTCTCTCCTTTCTCAATTTTGCTTTCTGACTCCCAGGTCCACTTTCGCATTCCCACCTGTCACTCCTCACCCCATGGAACCTTCCCATGCAAATGGAGGAGATACAGCACCTGTCCATTCACCTCTTCCTTTCCCACCATCCAGGAAATGAAACAATCATTCCACGTTTAGGCAACGATCGACTTACACTTCTTTCTATCTAGTCTACTGCTTTTAGTGTTCTCAAAGTGGCCTTCTCTACATTGGAGAAAGCAAACACAGAATGGGTGATACCTTGGAGACACAAGAGAGACTGCAGATGCTGGAATCTGGAGCAAACTTCAAAACATTAGAGGAGCTCCGTGGATCGAGCAGCATCTGTGGAGGAAAAGGGATAGTTGACTATTGCTCTGCCTCCACAGATGCTGCATGACCATCTGAGTCCCTCCAGCAATTTGTTTTGGGGTGATTGCTTTGCAGTGCACCTGTGCTCAGTTTAGTGGGGTATCCTGATCTTCCTGTTGCATGTTAATTTAAATCTTAATCCCATTCTGACCTATCTATCGTTGGCCTCCAGTGTCATTGTAAAGCTCCACTTAAACCAGAGGAGCAATATCTTATCTTCCATCCATGCACTTTGCAACTTTCTGGAATGAACACTGAATTTTCCAATTTCAGGTAAACTGCTCTGTCATCATTTCGCATTGTCATGCTTATGTCCTGTTCTCGTCCTGTTTCTTAAAATGCCTCACTAGTGGTCAGTATTCATCCTCCTCGTCACCTGATCTGTCTTAATCAATCCCCATGTAATCTTTAGTCTTACCCTAATTCCTTCAACAGCTCTGCTTTGAAAACTGACGCTCCTCCACTCTTCCTCCACCTCAGAGATCCCAGACCCTAACATTAACTGCTTTCTATACCCCACAGGTACTGCTTGACTGGCTGAGGTTTTCCAGCATTTCTATTTTTGCTTCACATTCCAGACTCTGCAGTTTCATTTGTTTACCATTCACTTTTCAGTTTAGTTGAAGGCCACATAAACCTGAGAAATCCTGGCAACTAAAGTTGGTAAAGTTGGAATCTTCAAGCCAGTGAGGTGATGTTGAACTTTCATGAAAATGGTGTGTAGCAATTCGGCATATTACTGGATATGCTTTTAAAAGTCATTGGCAGTATGACTGATGTCGTAGAGCTATTGTAAAAGTCACAGATATATTGTCGTAAATTGTAAACCTATTTTTAGAAATTATGATACTTATCTCATACATAAATATCATAATTGACTGAACCCACAGTCACCGTTGCAGACATAAGATCAGACTTCTGGAGAGCGAACCCGTGGAAAGCATCTGACCCGGATGGTGTCCCTGGTGTTCTTAGATCCTGTACAGATCAGCTGGCAGAGGTATTTACAGACAGTTTTAACCTCTCCCTGCTTCAATCTGAGGTTCACAACTGCTTTAAGAAGACCACTCTTATCCCGGTACCTAAGAAAAACAAGGTAACGTGCCTTAATGACTACCGCTCGGTGCCTCTGACATCCACCATCATGAAGTGCTTTGAGAGGCTGATCATGGCATGCATTAACTCCAGCCTCCCAAACAACCTCAACCTATTCCGATTCACCTACAACTGAAACAGTTCTATGGTAGGTGCCATCTCCCTGGCCCTACATGCATCTCTGGAACATCTGGACAGTTAAGACACCTACATTATTGTTTATTGACTACAGCTCTGCCTTCAATACTATAATTCCAAGCAAACTCATCACCAAACTCTGAGACTTGGGACTCAACACTTCCCTCTGCAACTGGATCCTTGACTTCCTGACCAAAAGATCGCAATAAGTAACGTTAAGCAGCAACACTTCCTCCACAATTATTCTCAACACTGGTGCCCCACAAGGCTGTGTCCTCAGCCCCCCACTCCACTGCTTCTACACTCATGACTGCATGACCAGATTCTGCTCTCGCTCCATCTACGTTTGTGGGTGATACCACCATAGTGGGCTGTATCTCAAATAACGATAAGTCGGAGTACAGGAAGTAGATAGAGACCGTAGTGACTTGGTGTTATGACAATAACGTTTTCCTCAACATCAGCAAAACAAAAGAGCTGGTCATTGACTTCAGGACTGACTCCTTATTTATTCCTGGGGCTATGCCATAATCAAACTTCTCTGTAACCACATCAATGTATTAATTGAGTTAGATACTATGCTTCCTTTATTATACGTTAATGCATATGGCCTCATGGTGTCTCTCCTTCCTACCTCTGTAGTCTTTTCCAGCCTGACAACATTGAAAGGCATCTGCACTCCTCCAATTTTATCCACCTAAGCAACCTTAAATGCAATCAGCCCATAACTGACTTTCCTTCAGCTCTCAAGGTCTTAAGCTCTGGAATTCCCTCTTTAAATCTCTTTTTCTTTCTACCTCACTTTTCACCTTCAAGACACAGCTTAAAATTATCTCTTTGACCAAGCTTTGGATCACTTCCTCTAATACCTCTTGGATGGATCACCATTATTTTTTTGTTGATACACCATGGAACATCTTTTTGCTAATTTAATCATGCCTCATAGATAAAAATGGCTTTTGTACTACTGGAAATGACATAACCTGAATCATATTGCATACATGGTTTTCCCAAAATACTTCAATGATCAACTATGCTTCTTAGAGTGCATAATAAACAAACTAATCCTGACCACAGACATTACTTCGTGATGAAATGGAATTCAATATTCTAAACCTGGGAATGTGTGAATCTGACTATAAATCCTGTTTACATATTTAACTCTTCATAAAAAAAAAGAAGTAGCATTACAGTAATTTGTAATGCCCATCATTGTAGGGATGCATGAGTAGCCTGGTGGCAAAGATAGTACAAATGTCTTGTAAAATCAATCTTTTGGATATTTGAAAGCACCAACCTGCCAGGAAATAATTTGATGGAAAATAGCAGATGCTTTGTTCCTATTACTGCACACCTCAACTTTCCAATTGTATTCTATTTAATTGCCAAGCAGTCATCCAGAAAATATCTTGGCAAAATGAATGTTATTGTCTGCCAATTTACAGCAATTTCATAGCAGCATTTATTAAAAGAAATAATGAACTGATTGTGATTGGAAATAGTCCCAAATTAGTTCTCTTCTGCAGGTGGACTCCAGAAATCTGAATGTGTATAATAATGAATATTCAATCAGGTAAAACATGTTGCAATGATGATAAGAGTCGTGGCAGGTAACATTCTTTGTGATAAGCAGAATGCTGATGTATGTAGTGTGAGTTCTTCCTTTATTGTGTACTGCTCCTTTATCTTGTATTAAGTAGATGCTTGCCTACAGCCATTTACTCTGAAGCTGTTAAAAGTTAATAACATAACAGTTCATCTTATGAATTCAAATAGATTCTACCTCCGTTAACAGTAATTGGATAAATAAATTATTAAGTTTTCGATTAGAATAGTATACATAATTACAAGTCAAATGTTAAGAACAACAATAGCCTTCACAAAACTGCAAATGAAGATTCCTGCTGTGAAGATTGTCTCCAGCAGACCTTGACATGCTCTCAAAAAAAATGCACTGTGTTGGTGCCAAGTAAACTGCCTCTACTCAGGGTGGAGATGGATTCCCCCATATGCTCAGAGAAGGTGCTGAAATTCCTTGGTGAGTTACCAAATACATTATGTAATTTCTCGTTTGATGCCAGAACATTTCTTTCCATTGCCTGGTCGCTGAGCCCCGCACTGTAGCCCCTTTAGTGGAGCTGAGAAGTGGTCATGCCCACTGTTCCTTCCACTTAAGCTTGCTTGCATGTTTTTATAATTGATGCATTTTTCAAGATCTGGGTATAACTGGCATATATTGCTACTTGTGCTCATTATCTCTGCACATGTAAACATCACTGAATGAAAATATAACCCAACTGGAGTAAAAATATCAGAGTCACTGTCTGGGAGGAAAGAGGAAGGAAAAGGGAAAGGGAAAAGGAAAATCAAAGCAAAGAAATAGCATTGCAATCAATCATACATTTCACAGCCCCTGATCATTCCAAAGTATTTTACATACAGTGAGATACTTTTGAAGTCTAGTTCTAATTATAATGTGGAGAACACAACCATCAATTTGTACTCAGCAAGCTCCAAATGCAACAGTGTTATTTTGGCCCGATAATCCTTTTCAGAAGCATTGAATGAGGGATAAATATCTGGCAGGACATACTGGGTAATTCACTTATTCTTCTTCAACATATCACCATGGGATCTTTTGTGTCCTACCATGAGAAAATATGGGGCCTATGGATTATCACCTCAACTGGAGGATAGCACTTCTGACTGCAGCATTCCCTCAGCACTGCTCTGATATCAGCCTAGATGATTGTATGCATACATGAACTCTCAAACTTCTAACCTTGAGGAGAGAGAACTGCAAACTGAGTCTCAGAAAGCATTGAAGGAAGGAAGGCTGGAATTCTATTATTATACTATCCATTAACACTTCAGGTCATCCCAAGGGACTTTACAGCTTATATAAAGTGCATTTACAGTTACAGGAAGCATCCTAACTAATCTGTGCATAAATCAGAAACTGGTTTGGAATCAGGCTTTCACCAAAATTTAGATCAGGTCATAGTCTGTGAGCGCTGAGGTCTCTATTTGACCTTGAAAGCTTCACATCAGCATGCAGTTTTGTTTTCATGTTGAGTTATGACTTATTATCTAAGAATGGGAATGACTGGATAAAGATCGGAAGGAACTTTGGCTAACTTTCTCTCAGTTAACCACAGGAAACTCAAACAGGCAGCTCATAATACCACTCAGGCACGATGATCTAACTCAGCAGGTCTTGAACATTTAATCCAGATTCTTTCATCACTGAACCAAGACTTATACGTGTGTTTGTGACATCTGACTATAACTATCTTCAATCTCCAAAAATGCATGGTCCTTGTCAATACGTTTCCTACTGGGAATATATGATCATGGAATTCGCACATGTATTTTTTCATTGTTAGAAACAATTACAAGCGACTCCCACGTTACTACCATCCAGGTAATGGAAATTCGTCCTTAAGGAATTCACAAATCACTGTCAAAAATCAGGGACACAGATTAAAAATTCACCTTCGTGAAATTTAAGTGAAAAAAGTAAATAAACACATTTTTTTCAACTCGCATTTCTTGACACTTGTAGATGATGTGGCTTCACGTTGCAGAAAATCACAACGTGGACCATTTTCTTGGAATCCAACTCCCCACAGCATAGGGGTTGCCTGAAATTGCAATTGGTTTTCATTCAGGTTTTGTTGCTTTTATGCAATTATTTGTTTAATGAGTTCTTTCCTAAAGGAAGAAAGTGAAATTCAGCTGAGACTTGTTAACACTAGTTATTGTACTGAATGTTAAAGAATGACATTAAGGTTGACATTTGAAGTAATGAGAACTATATACTGCAGTACTTCAGGCACTAGACTTCAAGAATGCAACAATCAATTAAGCTAATAATACTGGACCAGTTTAAGAAATGAGGGGGCGGGGTGGGAATGGAGGGGAGTGGATGTGGGGGAGTGGGTTGCCTATGAGGTGAGATTGAGTGAGCTGGGCTCATACTTTTTAGAGTTTAGAAGAATGGGAGGAGATTTCATTGAAACTTCCAAAATTCTTACAAAGGTGGATGTGGAAAGAATGTTTTCCTTAGCTGAGTAGTCTCGAATGAGGGGTCATGGTCTCTGAATGAGGGGTCATGGTCTCTGAATGAGGGGCAGGCTGTGTAGAGATAAGCAGAAATATCTTCACACAGAGACAGGTGTATCTTTGAAATCCTCTGTCCTGGAGGGCTGTGGAGGCTTATTCCTGGAATTCATTCAAAACAGAGATCAATACATTTCTGAATATTAAAGGAATTAAAGGATATGGAATGGTACAGTAAAATAGTGTTGTCATACAAGGTTAGCCAAACTCCTAATAAATGGTGGAGCAAACTCAAAAGGCTGGATGGCCTTTCCCTGCTCCAATTTTTTTATGTTCCTACATACTAAACAACAAATGCAGTCACAATGAGAATGGAAACTTTTTTTACTCGCTATACTTCACTGAGTGCGGAATGTAACCACTTAATCTGAGGTAAAAAGTAACTTCAATATGATGTTGACTTGATAATGGACAACAAATGGAACCTTGAATGCTTTTCAAGTTTATTATTGGAGTTAACCCTATCATTCAATATTGTAATGTCATTGAGAAATACAACTGGGTTGTAAATCTATCAGCAAATATAAAGCAATCACCCTGTCCTGATCAAAATTGGACAATTTAGGTCCCAGAAGGTACAGCAGCATTACAAATTGTGATAAGCCATTATTTTCTGGATCTTGCCACAATCATTCTTCACAAACTTAGGAAAAGAGGAGCCATAGTAGATTGACCAATCAAAATTTTCCAATTAAAAGAACATTTTAATTTTAAGTCTTGATAAAGGAGAGAGGTTTATGCTAAGCTTGAAACATAATATTTGGTTGTGTTGGCATGTGGTACTTTGGCTCTGAAATGGGATATATTTCATTGACAGAGTACAACATGCTTTTGTTACTGCATAGCACATTTATAGTACTGCCAGGGGATGCATTTCCAGGTAATAAATATTTCACCGAGTTTGGAATAATCTGTGAGTATGGATTTATATTAGATTTTGTTATTTATCAAAGTCCTTTGAGAAACCAAATGCAGATCAGAATCAGGTTTATTAGCACTGAATTATATGCCATGAAATTTGTTGCTTTGTGGCAGCAGTACAGTGCAAAGACATAAAAATTACTATAAATTCCAAAATAAATAAATAGTGCAAAAAAAGGAATAATGAAGTAGTGTTCATGGGTTCATGGACCATTCGGAAATCTGATGGTGGAGGGGAAGAAACTTTTCCTAAATCATTGAATGTGGGTCTTCAGGCTCCTGTACCTCCTCCCTGATGGTAGAAACAAGAGGGCATGTCCCAGATGGTGAAGGACATCAGTGATGAATGCTGCCTTCTTGAGACTCACCACTTCTTGAAGATGTCCTCGATGGTGAGAATGATGCCCATGATGGAGCTGGATGAGTCCACAACTCTCTGCAGCCTCTTGTAATCCTGTGCATTGGAGCCTCCATATCAAGCTGTGGTGCAACCAATCAGAATGCACTC
The DNA here is from genome assembly GCA_030265395.1 of Rhina ancylostomus. Lineage (NCBI taxonomy): Eukaryota > Metazoa > Chordata > Chondrichthyes > Rhinopristiformes > Rhinidae > Rhina > Rhina ancylostomus. The sequence continues at coordinate 30,866,501 of JARFYF010000119.1, read as the reverse complement.
CACCATACATCTATAGAAATTTGCAAGAGTCTTTGGTGACATACCAAATTACCTTAAACTCCTAATGCAGTAGAGTTGCTGGCTTGCCCTCTTTGTGATTGCACCAATGTGTTGGGCCCAGGATAGATCCTTTGAGGTTTTGACACCCAGGAACTTGAAGGTGCCCACCTTTCCACTGCTGACCCCTCAATGAGGACTTCCATGTGTTCTCCCGACTTCCCTTTCTTCAAGTCCACAATCAATTCCTCTATCTTGCTGACGTTGAATGTGACGTTGTTGTTGCAATACCACTCAACGAGCCAAACTACCTTACTCCTATTTGCCTCCTTCTCGCCATCTGAGATTTTACCAACAACATCGGCGTCATCGGCGAATTTATAGATGGTGTTTGAGCTGTGCTTTGCCATACAGTCATGAGAGAAGAGACAGTAGAGCAGTGGGCTAAGCACACATCCTTGAGGTGCACCTGTGTGGATTGTCAGTGAGGAGGAGATGTTACTACCAATCCGCACTGACTGTGGTCTCCCAATAAGGAAGTTGAGGATCCCAGTTGCAGAAGGAGGTACAGAGGCCCACATTTTGAAGCTTGTTGATTAGTACTGAGGGGATGTGGTGCTGAATGCCAAGCTATAATTGATAAACAGAAGCCTGACGTATGTATTGCTGTTGTCTAGGTGCTCCAAAGCTGAGTGGAGAGCCAGGGAGATCATGTCTGCTGTCGACATGTTGCAACACTAGGCAAGTTGCAGTGAGCCCAGGTCCTTGCTCAGGCAGGAGTAAACACTAGCCATGACCAACCTCTCAAAGCACTTCATCACAGTAGATTAATTAACTGCTTTGTGAAGCACCTGCATTCAGTCTGTGGTGACCCTGAGATTCCTGTTATCTACCACTTTAGTTCTCCATCCCATCCCTAATGTAATCTATCTATCTGTGATTGCCTGCACTGTTATAATCAGGCCAAATGTAAGCTTGATAAACAGCGCCTTCTCTTCTGTCTGGGTATGTTGCGGCTTTCTGGACTTCATATCATATTCAACAGCTCTCTCTATATCAGAACTGGCCAGATCTGCTGTAGGTGATCCATCTACAATGTTATTTTCTTCTCTCCACTGGCATGCACTCACTTGCTGGGTATTTCTACAGCTCTACATTTCTCAATATTTATGTTCTTTGCCTTTTTTTCTCTCTCTCTCTAACTGCCTGTATTTTTGGTATTGGTTTATTATTGTCACCCGCACTGAGGTACAGTGCAAAACTTGTCTTGCATTCCGATCGTACAGGTCAATTCATTACACAGTTCAGTTATATTGGGTTAGTACAGTGTTCATTGATGTAGTACAGGTAAAAACAATAACAGTACAGAGTAAAGTGTCACAGCTACAGAGAAAGTGCAGTGCAA